>JAOUQT010000011.1:9208634-9220789 GCA_025769995.1 Xyliphius kryptos | reverse complement strand
CCTTGGGCAAGGCACCTAACCCCCAGTTGCTCCCCAGGTGCTGTGCTGGCTGCTCACTGCTCCGGGCACGTGTGCTCACTTCACCTGCGTGTGTGTGTATTTGTGTGTTTCACTGCACGGATGGGTTAAATGCAGAGGACCAATTCCGCTGTGTGCTAAAACATAGTGGTAGAATGTATCACTTTAACTTTTGCAGAAATGCCTTTGAGACTGGTTTTAATTAAAAAAATAAAATAACCACTATAAGTGTTCAATATTAGAAATAAGAACTTCCACCTAGCCCTGGAAATAAAAATATGATAAATGAAGAGAAATGTTTTTTAAAAATATAAATATTGTCCTGGTGAAAGATCGCTCTGGATGAAATCTGACAAGAAATGAGGTCACGTCAACTGTCACCGCTTTCGTTTGTAGCTTCTAATTAAATACACGCTCCGGTTAGATGTGATGCATTCAATGGTACAACGTGAAAAAAACTGTTATCACATCAACACACACACACTCAAGTTAGTATTGTTAAAATTGTAGGAATGTAACATATACAATTATTAATGGAGCTAATTCATGCTAATCCGAAGCATTACATATATATATGTAATGCTATTTGTATATTTTTGTTAAAATAACATGTCCTCACAAGTTAAATATCAGACAGATATTTGTATCATTGTGGTCCTCACAAAGTTAGGAAACATATGAACATGTATTGCAGCCACATAATTGTTAAATACAGGTAATGAATGCTAACCCTAATGCTAACCCTAATGCTAACCTTAATGCTAACCTTTACCTCAGTAATTATAAAATTATAAATTACACAAAAATACACTTTCCTCATGAGGTACTGTTTATTTGTTTGTTTATGGACTGTCATATTTTGCCTTGGTGGCCATATTAATGACAGGAACACAGTTTTATCTTATAAAAGTCATACAGCATGCATTTTTTAACCATAATACCCGGATTAAACTTATGTGAATGCATGGAGAACATGCAAACTCCACAGAGAAATTTCCTGAGTCAACCCACCCAGGGACCATACCCGGGTACTTCTTGCTGTGAGGTAACTGCATTACGCCACCATGCCACTCTACAAGGTACTGCAAAATGACCTTACTAGTTTAAAAATATCAGATATTCCTAACCTGGAACATTAGTCTTTTAAAGTTATATAAAAACATTTATATACACACACACACACACACACACACACAAACACCAGAATAAAATTTCACATCCAATCAAAATCTTCACAAAACAAAAAATTAAGTTCTGCTGTAAAACTCAGCTTGGTCCTCTCACCTTCTTTCTTCAGAGCGTTGAGGATGGACTTCATCTCTCCTGGTGCTTTATCAAACCGACTCGAGGAAAGAGATTCGGGATGAAGGTTCCCGATGTGAAATAGGGATGAATGAGGGATAACGGAGAGACGGAAGGAGCGGGAGATTACTGCACACGCTCGGCCCTCCACACATCCTGCCTAGTGTGTGTGCGTGTGTGTGTTTGCAGACTCTCTGAGAAGAAGGAGCCGAACACACAATCATCACACGTTCAGTCTACCCCTCCTTCTTTCTCACACTCTCTTTCTCCCACCCTCCATTCTGTACTTTTTCTGGTCCATCTCTCCTCTGTCTCCTATCATTCCTCTTCCTCGTTCTTACTTCACTTCTGTTTACCCTTTACCTCATTCTCCCATTCTTACCCCTTTTGACACTCATCCATCTCATTGTTTTTCCAAATCCTTCTTTTCTTTTGGTTTTCTTTCCATTACACCGTTCTCTTTGCGCTCCTCCATCTTGTTTTTCTTCGTTTTCACATCTTTTCACTCTCGTTTTTTCAATCATCTGCCCTCTTTCATGTCTTGTTTTAAAATCCTTCCATCTGTCCCCTTCTCTCTGTTCTTCATCTTTCTGTCTCTATATATCAATGTATATTTCTGTTTGCTCTTTTCATTCTTTTCTTCATCCTCGGTCTCATTCTTTTTCTTGCGCTCTGCAATCATCTTTATTTTTTCTCCTCTTTGAATTCTTTAACCTCTTTCCATCTTTCTATCCATCTTCTACCTGCACCCTTCTCTTTGCACTTTTCCAGCTAATTATTTTCTTATCTTTTTTCCTCATTCTATGCCTGATCTCGAACAGGATTCTCCTTCAGTTTAATTTCTTTACATCACATCTTTCTCCTTTTCTCTTTTAACTTATTCACCCTTTCTTTTGTTATCTTTCTTCCACCTCTTCTTCCTCTCCTTTTCTCTTTTTACTTATCTGCCTTATTCATTTTTTTCTCTTTTACTCACCAATGTATTGGATTTTTATTTTTCGCTCTTGGGTGCTCTTTCACTTCCCTCCTTTCTTATGTTCCTCAGTGTAGATCTATATTCCTCTCTGTTTTTTAATACTTTTCCTTTCCATTATCTCTCAAGAGTCTTCACTTTTAAATCAGCCTTTCTTCTTTTCTTTCCCCTTTTCTTTTTCTTCTTCTTCATCTTCTACTTTCCCTTTATCAGGGGTCGCCACAGTGAGTCAATCTTTTCCACCTCACTCTCTCCTCCGCAACTTCTACTTTCAAACTAAATACCTGCATGTCTACATTGACCAAAAACATATATCTTTTCTTTGGTCTTCCTCTCTGCTCCTACCAGGCAGCTACATCTCTAACATTCTCCTACTAATATATCCACTGTCCCTCCTCTGCACATGGCCAAACCATCTCAATTGGCACTCTTTAACTTTGTCTCCCAATTCTTTTTCAACCTGTGCTGTCTCTTTGATGGTGTCATTCCTAATCCTATCCATCCGGGTCACTCCAGACAAGAACCTTAATATTCTATCCAGTTCTCTTCCTGTCTCTTAGTCAGTGGCACTGTCTTCAAACCATACAACAAGGCTGGACTCACTATTCTCTTATAAACTTTTCCTTTCACTTTTGCTGCAAACCTTTTGTCCATCCACCCCATCCATTTATTCTCTCTTCTTCACCTCTTTTCCACACTCTCCATTTCCTTGGACAGTTAGTCCTAAGTGTCTGAACTCCTGCACCTTTGTGACTACTTCTCCCTGTAGCCTGACAGTTCTACCTGTCTTTCTTTCATTCAGACACATGTATTCTGTCTTACTACAGCTGTCTTTTATTCCTCTTCTTCCCAGAGCATACCTCCACATCTCCAAGTTCTTCTCTACCTGCTTTCACTACAGATCACAATGTCATCTGCAAACATTATAGTCCAAGGTAATTCCTGTCTGACCTCATCTGTTAGTCTGTCTATGCAGATCAACCTTGTTATTATAAATCAGTACACTTTCCCTCCATTCCTCAGGCATTGTTTCCACTCTCATATATCTCATTGAATAATCTAGTTAAAAACACCACCCCCATCTCTCTGATACATTTCCAGACCTCCTATGTCACCGAGTCTGACTGCTTTTACCTTTTTCATCAGTTTTAAAGCTTTCCTTAATTGATCCTTGCTAATCCTTGCTACTTTCTGTTGCACTATTTTTATGCCTTCCACACTTCTTTCCCCGTCATTCTCTACATTCATCAGCTCCTCAAAATACACTTTCCATCTTTCCCTCACCCACTCCTTACCTGTCAGTACATTTTCATTTCTATCCTTTATCACCCTGACATGTTGTGATTGCTTTTCCGCTTTATCTCTCTGCCCCACAAGGCGATGCATCTCCTTCTCTCCTTCCTAACTGTCTAACTGTCTACTACCCAAAGCCTTTTTTAACTCTTTTCTGAAATCCTCACAGCATTCCTCCTTTTCCAACTTCCACCATTGGGTCCTCTTCTCTACATTTGCCCTCACCCTCTTCCTAACTAACAAAATCATCCTGCAAACCACCATCCGATTTTGTCTAGCTCTCCGCTGCCACTAACTTATAGTCTCTAATCTCTCTTATGCAACCTTGTCTAATCTATCTATAATCTCTTTTTGTCCTCCAACTCACATCTAACTTATAGTGCAGAGCCACTCACAACATTCACCATTAAACTTCTAACTATAATCTCATCACCCTATCTGATACCCTTTACACCTCAACAACACTCTTTGCATAGTCCTCCTTCAGAACAACCCCGACTGCATTTCTCTTCCTATCCACACCATGATAAAACAGGTTAAAACATGCACCAATGCTTCGAGCCTTACTCACCTTCAACTTTGTCCCCTGCACACACAAAACATCTACCTTTCTTCTCTCCACCATATCAGCCAGTTCTCTATCTACATTAAGAGTTGCTACCCTCAATCCTAAACTCTTGACTCTCCTGTTCTCTATTTCTCTCCTCACACGCTTTCCTCCTCGTCGTTTTCGGCAAACAGTAGCCCAATTTCCGCCAGTACCCTGTTTGCCACCAGTACCGGTCGTTGTGGGCCGCAACAGATCCGGCATGTATTAACATTGATTAATTCGCTTATTTTAAGTGCCCTTCTCTTGATGTAAAATATATGTAGAATTGATCTAGAACTGACAGAGATATGACAGTTTAGAAAAAAACAGGAAATCAAAGTTGTAAAGTATTGTGAAGTATATTTTGTGAAAATTTAACATGGAGGTCTTTAGGGATATTTAAGGAGGTGGGTCTGATCAAATGATCATAACTCGATAAGGAATATATCAGTCATTTAGATATTTATATAGCTTACAGGTGGGACCCATCTCTACAATTTAGAGTTTATATGGCATTGTACATGAAAAAATAAGAATGTTATGAATTTCTAAACGTTTTGATTAATTAAACATAGAGTGGAGCTAGAGCGCTTTGATCTTTTATATCTCAGGGTGTCAATTTTCAAGAGGGCAACTTTGGGATTGCATTAACACCAGATTCCGGTCTTTAGAAGATTATTATTTGAATGTCATATTGCAGGAGGATTTATCTGTAAAAGGTTTGTATACATAGACTTATAACAGGCTAAGAACCTAGTGTTACAGTAGATCCTTTACCAAACTATGGGATGGAAAGAGATTTAAATGGCATCTCATCGTTCATTGGCAAGTTAGAAACATTGATCAATGATATTTCAGGGGATATTTCATAAACATCCAATTATCTTGGAAATAATTGATATTCTGTCATGCAAAGAGCAACGAGGAGATAAAAAATGCCCAAGAAACAAGTTGCTCTATGCAACAGAAAACCATACAGTATTTCGATATTTACTGGAGTATTATTAGTCAGGGCTCAATGTTCCAGTCTGATAAATGTCAGTATATCTAGTAGCTTTTTATTGTTCTGTAAAAAGCTTTGAGCTCAGGAACTGTCAGACTTTATTTCACAGTGCATTTTAATTATAAATATAGATTTTACAAACAAGCACCAAAGAGTTAAATTATTATTATTAGTATTTATTATAATTGCCTTGTGATTGTTGGCTGCAGGCATTTCGGAGTTGGATTTCTCCAATGCCCTCTATCTTGTGTTAATTGTAGCAGTCTGGCCCTGATAATCTAGTCCACATCATGATGCTATCCATACAGGTTATGCTTGGTCTTCAATATTTTCTGACTCCCTCCATAATTCCTATTGTTGCATTTCAGCTATGTTTCATGGACATTTGTCTAGTCAAGTTTATTAAGTTTTCTCTTGTTTTTGTTAGTATTATGTCTCATGATTTTATTTGTTTGTAGTTAAAATTCTTTAGTTTCTTTTGGCGTAGTTTGTCATTTTCCATAAATAGTTGTAGTGAGATGGTGAGAGTGGATCTGCCACCGGTTCCCCCAAATATTGGAACCTCCTGAATTTTAAGCCTTAATGGGGCACACCAAAATGATGATGAGTTGGAAGCACCTGGTACTACGACCTCTAGGGGGAATCTCTTTTCTCTATGTTCTCCTGAGTCAAAAGCTATGGATGAGTATATACAGTAAGCCTTAGAAGCAGGTTTTATATGTCCCTTAACCTCACCAGCTGAGACAGGGTTCTTTTTCGTTAGGAAAAAACAATGGAAGTCTCCACTCCTGTACTGACAATTATGGCCTCAATGGTATCACTGTTAAAGACCACCACCAGTCTATAACAGTGATGTTATAAATATTATATTATATTATATTATATTATATTATATTATATTAGACCTTGGGCAAGTCTCCTAACCCCCAGTTGCTCCCTGGGCGCTGTGCTGGCTGCCCACTGCTCCAGGCACGTGTGTTGACTTCACCAGTGTGTGTGTATTTGTGTGTTTCACTGCACAGATGGGTTAAATGCAGAGGGCCAATTCTGCTGTGAGCGAAACGTAGTGGCAAAATGTATCACTTTCACTTTTTTCAACTTTAGCTTTAGACCCCGAATTAACATGACATATTTTCCAGATCATGTTTCTTTAAATATGCCCACCCAAAAGAGAGAAAACACTTTCACAATGTGAGCATATTGCATCAGTTGTGTTTGAGTCCCTTACCTCTCGCCTCAAGGCACAGTGAACAATGAAGATGACGACACCTTGGACCGAGTCAAAGACTGCGAAGAGTAGCTGGAAGAGTGTGGAACGCCGATCTGTAATGGCCAACACTGCTGACATCCAGGTTAGAGCTAGCAATGGCAAGACAACGCAAGAGCTCCATAAAGACGTCCTGTACATAAAGAGATACAAAGACACAAACATGCAGTCTTGGTAATTCAGTCTTTGACTCAATTATTTATTTCACTTATTACATATAAATCAATAGATTTTAAAGTTTAATTTGTTAATATCATACTGTGTATTTCCACTGGATAAACAATACGGTTTTAAGTAATGCTATACAAATTCAGTTAGAAATATTTATTATTGTTTATTCACCTACAGCTTTCACTATCACTATTAAAAATCACATTAAACGAAGTCTAACTAGAAAACGTTACCTCTACCATTAGACTGGTCATTAATTCTGCTGAATTACGCTCTATTACTGTGAGTGTGCTTATCCTAACCTCATTTTCCACTCCTGCATATCCACAATGACCCTGTGAAATTCCTGAGGGAGCCCACATCACTTGGAATGACCTGTTTCTATTTAAGATGTACTAATGGATTTGTTTTGCTGTTTACAAACAATTAGGTTCTTAAGTATTGTCTATAACAGCAAATCTAAGAAAAGTGTCAGTTTAATTACAGATTACAGATTCATTTTGCTTGTGATAGAGAATGCTCTTCATAGTTTTCATCCTATACAAACGGTATGTAGCCAAATATGAATATATAAGGATTTACTGTAAGCAGATACGAATTATAAATATGAGCGTCGTAGATGCATACTGGTTTCTGGACAATAAGTTTAAGCGTTTTTTATTAAAATATATATATAATTATCTATGTGCTAAACAATAAAAGATAAGCTGTTGAGAGTATGCCTGCTTATGGCTACTGTAATGCCAGTTAAGTCATGATGAGTCATCTGTCTCCAATCCCCTCTGTCTCATGTTGTTTGTAGTAGTCTGTCGCCTAATAATCCAGCCAACGTTGTAATGTACTTGAGTGCTAGCTGTGATAACTAAAACTTGTTATGTTCCACAACGTAAAACAGGACCCTAAATAAAAATATGACATACTTTAATAAATATACTGAGTAACTGTTGTTAAATAAGCTGAATGAAAGGCATTTCAGTGTGTTTTTATATAAAATATCATATACAGTAGAGTGTAGGTCAACAGGTACAGTAGGTGATTATTGGTATAAAATTATCCCAATTATTACATGGTTACTTTATTTGGCCTTTATTTGTCATGTATACATTAACTCACAGTGAAATACTTCACCATCTTGTTATGAAGTCGAGGTCAGAGCAAAGAGGCATCTGCACTATGGTGCCCCTGAAGTAGTTAAGAGACTTAGAGGAATTGCTCAAGGACCCAACAGAGTCTGATGTGTGGGGCTTCCAATCAGTAACCCACTGTCCCTTTAAAAATCATTTTAAAATCAAGTGTTATTAAATTTTCATTTGAAAATACATTATAGATTTAAAAATAATAGTTTTGCTTGATCCCAAAAAAAGTCAACATTGGCCTTCTTAGTGTTATAATTATGCAGACTTTGCCTGCTATACTGTACAAATTGTTTTTTTTTTTGCAATGAGAAAGAAAATCAGATTTCCTGTAAGAAATCATTACAATATGTGAGATTATTGTGAATAATCTATATTGTGAATTTCCCTATTGTGGGACAAATAAAGGCTTATCTTATTGCCACATCTTCATGTAATGAGGCCATGTTACAGGGACCTATAGAGACTACTACTGTTATAATTATTACTACCATTACTGCTACTATTAAAACCACATCCATCATTATTAGGAATGCTATTATTACCACCACCACCACAAGTATTACTATTGCCACTACTTCTCATATTATTATTAGTATAAATCAGGCCGTGATATCACTGCGATGCAGTGGGTATTATGCATAATTTAACTTATTTGTGCAAATCTAGTCCGACACATGTTTGTTCCAGTGTGGGATGCAAGACAACTTCCAAAACTGTTTGACTTCGACCCTGGACAGTATGTGCACTCACTCTGCCTTAAGTGTAGAAATGTGTGAGTACCCTATGCTTTTGTAGTATCTCTAGCTAACATATACAATACTTGCAGGTCCAGACTTGAGAAGAGTAATACTCCCACAAAAGTGTGTAAACCCCATTCATGAAATATTTACAAAAAAAATACAAAAAAAAACAGGCTCTGTTACTACTACTGCTGCTATATTCAATGGAAATCTCACTTTGTGGCAGTCTAAGAACATGCTAGCTGTCAGTAAAAGCTCTGCCCAAGTCCACACAGATATATTTGTATTTGGTGCAGGCTTCATGCTGCTTAGCCATGGTGTCTGACACCAATTTATGGTGTTCTCGCTGCACATAGTCGAAATCCTAAGTGTAAATGGGTTTCACTGACAGGGGACAGGCGAGCCACTTTTAGTTCATTACTAGTGATGGTGAGAAGAACAGAAAGCCAGTAAGAGAGGGAAAAGAAACACACTGAAGTACACAAACACACGCGCACACACACACACACACACACACGCACACATACAAGCAAAGTGAATTTTATTCAAAAGAAGAGCAGGAATAAATGGAGAGAGATGGACCGATTATGCTATTATATCAAAGCATGACTAAATTGGCTAAAAGCCACAGATTAGCCCAATGATCAATTTTCTTATAAAAAAACAAGAGGTTACCTTGAATGCAAACTATGGTTCTCTACCTCTTCAAAGAACAAACATCTCAAACCTGTGTGTGTGTGTGTGTGTGCAGAGCATGAAAGCTGCTCTTTCAAGAGATATATAGTTTTGCTGTCACTGGAAGGAACAAGAGAGAAAGCATGAGAGACTGACAATACAGAATAATCTAGATGAAAAAGAGTAGGATAGATGAAGAAAAAAAACAACAAAAGGAAGAAGAAAAAGCTACATAGAATTTATTTTTGTTCTGTTATAGTTTATTCTGTTATAGTCTCTCATATCAAAAGAACAATCTATTTGTTTCTTGGTTTAATCCTGATTGAACTAGTACAGCAGTTTAAATAATCATGTTCTTACACTGGGACATACATTATATCCAATTAAAGCCATATCATGACATTACGCTGCCATCACATTTAGATGGTTAGCTGCTCCATAGAATACAGTAAACAGAATTACCAGTGTAATGCTCCTGGCTTTTTTCCCGAACCTCTAGAAGCTCTCTCTACTAACTAAATTAAAAATTCTATTGTTTTTATTATCCACAATATAAATAAAGACATACATTATAACAGAAACCTTAAACTGACCAGTGTTAACTAATCACTAACAAAAAAATCTTATAACTAACAAACTGTGTGAGGTTTAAGAAGAATAAACATCTTCAGGATTCTGTTATAGTGAAATAATTAACCCTAGATAAGAAACAGAGAGAGAGAGAGGGAGAGAAAGAGAGAAAGAGAGAGAGTGAGATGGGACTAACATGGCACTGCTGGCGATGGAGCTGGACAGAGCGGTACTGGAGATCACTCCGCACTGGGAGCACTGGAGAAGCGGTCTGCTATGTGTTTCCACCGATGAACTTCAGAACCCAGTAAAACACAACCACACACACACACACACACACACAGGACATTGGGTAGCAGTAGATGAAAAATACACATAAAGGACAAAAAAATAAGGTGGGATGAAAAGGGTAGAAGTGATAATAAGACATTGGAAGATAAAATCCAGAAAAGAAAAAAAAGAGTTAATAATTAATATGAAGTTCTTTGCAATTAGCAAAAGCAACAATACAAGCAGTTCAGGTTGTAAGATTACACTTATCATTATGAGGGTGTAAGGTAACAAAAAGCCACTGCTGTATGAGTGTACTGAACAACCACTGAATTTGGAATGCTTAGCTAATAGCATTAAAGTTCATTGTTTTAATTCAATACAACACATATATTCTGAAACTGACTCTTCTGACATCCTGACACAAGTCACACCATGCCTGTTGCAGAAGTTCCAGCAGTTAACCTTGCTAGTTTGACGCTTGTCTCTCAGCTTAAACACAGGTAGATGGCTGTTGTTTGACATTCCGCTGGATGTTTGTTAATAGTTCTTGCACCTTTGGTCCCACAAGCCCAATGGCAGCTATTTCTGAAACACTAGCGTATAAATTTTGGGCTCCAATTATCTCTCTATAGTCAAAGTTACTCAAGTTGCTCCGTTTACCCATAACTGGTAAATACAGCCTTTTGCTGTAAGAGTGATCTGCACCTAATATAAGAGCTGATTGAGACATAACCACCAGTTATTATATGAAACCAGTCATGTTTCACTAATCCAGTGATGGTTAGTGCACGGTATATGTAGTAATTAATAAATAAGCAGTGCTGGAATTGAGAAAAAGCAAAGTGTGTATACACAGAATAAAAGCTGATTTCTGACCATAGCTCATTAATATCACATGAAGTAAGATGAAGCTTTAAAAACCAAGACTGTGTTTTTGGGCCAAAGTTTTTTTAGGAAAGTTGTATTAAAATATCACATTCACACATGCTTAAACTCCATGATTAATGAGCAGAGACCTATTAAATGTCCCGCTCTATCTGTATACAGGCGCGTGTCAGTAAAGAATGCACGTGAGGCCATCTTGATCTGACTCTTCCTTGCTCTCAGGTCATTAGTCAATGGATTTGGTTGTTTAATGAACCCGTCAGACTCTCCATGAGTTCCACAAATGCCCGGAATTTTCAGTCTTCCGAACTAAAATGAGAAAGGAGACTGATGTGATCTAAGGGAGCGTGCTGCTTTATTCATTATTAATAATAATGTTGGTGGAGTCAAATTCAAATTCTGGCCTTTAACACTGCAGAAATGTTATCGCTAGAAAATCGTGCGTCAGCCATATGCACAAAAAGTCAAAAAAGAGAAAAAAACTCCACAAGGGAAAAAAAGACTCGTTGAACTTAATAAAGAAAGCTTTTCTACTTTTCTTTCTGGGCTTTATAGCTTGTCAGAGAGGTTCTGTTGCCAAAGTTGGTGGGAGAAGGAAGGTCACAGTGGAACCGTGTACAGGAGGTAAAGAGCAACATAGCGAAACTGCATTAATTTAGAGAGTCATGGGCCATAAGGGCCAACATCATTGAAATAGCTTTACACATCTCACATAGACACAAACTCAAGCATGTTTGTGATGGACAAAACAAAAATGACTGGGTAGGCCTACTTGTCTGTGGTGCTGTTTATAAATAAACTTAGCCCCCTCATAAAACTATTAAATGATTATTAACTGACTGTATTAAATGAATATTTTTAATTAAACATCATGCATAAATTATAATCCTATACATGCAGTATAATATTGTATAGTCATACAGTATATTGCATACTGTATTTTCTTTACAAAATAAATGACATTTTCTATATTTTATATATTAATGAATTCTAATAATTCTGTATAGAATTATACAGACTACACACTCACCAGCCACTTTATGTGGTACATCTGTTCAATTGCTTACTAACACAAATATTTAAACAGCCAACATATGGCCACATCTCAGTGCATTTATGCAAAGTAAAGACCACTTGCCGAAGCGCATCTAAATAGGGAACAAAGGTGATTTAAGTGACTTTGAACCTGGCATGGTTGTAGGTGCCAGGTGGGCAGCTCGGAGTATTTCAGAACCTGCTGATATACTGGAATTTTCATGC
>JAOUQT010000011.1:9185397-9195584 GCA_025769995.1 Xyliphius kryptos | reverse complement strand
AGGAGGATGTTAGAAATGGAGCTGCCAGGTAGGAGGCAGAGAGGAAGACCAAAGAGGAGATATATGGATGTGGTCAAAGTAGACATACAAGTAGTGGGTGTGAAAGCAGAAGATGCAGGGGACAGGGTGAGGTGGAAAAGACTGACACGCTGTGGCAAGCCCTGATAAAAGGGAGAGGCCAAAAGAAGAAGAAGTTTAATACAGTATACTGTTTGTTTTTATCTGCAAACATTATACTCTCAATATTTTTACTTCTATGTACTCCTGACATATAAACTTGAAATAGTCTAACTTTTTTGATCCACCACACATACTTTGATCAAATGGTGTATGCTGCTTGCTGGTTTCTATAATAATAAAAGTTACACCGAATGGTAAAGGTTTCTCTTACAATGCCCCAAGTTAAAAGTTAACAGCCTTCTTATTAATATTTTGGACACAGTCTCAATGTTTATTTCTAGTATGAAGACATATTTGTTTTGTCAAGCATTTCGTTTATAATTCTAGATCCTCCTAAATAAAGGTGGAGATCTGGAGGGTTCATGAGAGGTCTCATTGCCGCCCCCCACTCCAATCACTCTCACATGTTCACTCCAGGATGTTGACAGCGAAGTGGCTCAGGGAAGTGGTTCTGTCAAACCTGTACATTAATTATAAAAAAAATCTTCCACAGGAATATTCAATGAGTTGTTCTAGAATAATTCTATTCACAATATGTTTGTCATTTTCAACAAAAAATGAGCTTCATTTATGAAGGTGTGAACAGATTTAATTATAAACCATATTCTGCATGATACTATATACAGTATATATATATATTATCATGCAGAATATGATTTATAATTAAATCTGTTCACTCCTTCATAAATGAAGCTAATTTTTTTATAATATATATATTATGTTACAGCCTTATACCGAATTCAATACAATTCAATAAAAATGATATACACAATACCCCACAATGACAAAGTAAACACTAAAGTAAAGCAGTTTGTTTGAAATTTTTGTACATTTATTGATATAAAAATTTCATCTACATAAGTATTTACATCCTTTGCTTGATACTTTATGGAGAACCTTTGGCAGTAATTAAAGCCTCAGGTCATTTTGAGTATAATGCTACAAGGTTACCCAGTCTCTTGGGCAGCCTTTTCCCATTCTTTCCAAAAGTGTAATCTGCCCATGCCACACACACTAATGCAACCCTATACCAGAGATACGGGCTTCTGAACTGAGTGCTGATAACAACTTGGGTTGTCATTTTCCTCTTTAGCCCGAATGACACGGCAGTCCTGATTTCCATAAAGAACTTTATCCCAGAGAAGATGTCTGCGCGTCTGGGTTATGTTTCGATACAGTTTCTTATATGAATTATAGAGTTTTAGCTGGCAACAGCAAATGACACGGTAAATTGTGTTAACGGATATTGTTTCCTGGAAATAATCCTGAGCCCATTTTGTGATTTCCAATACAGAAGCATGCCTGTATTTAATGCAATGCCGTCTAAAGGCCCGAAGATTATGCACACCCAGTATGGTTTTCTGCCCTTGACCCTTACGCACAGATATTCTTCCAGATTCTCTGAATATTTTGTTGATATTATGCAATGTACATGATTATATTTTTAAACTATATTGCAATGTTACAATGTCGAACTCCTTTCAGATATAGGTTCATTATTTGTCAGCACAGAATTAGGGGGATTTGTGATTCCCTTCTCTACTTAATGACCTATTGCAAATTGACCTATTGAGTTGCAATTTGGTCCTCCAGCTGTTTTTTGTACATTTAACTTTTCTCAACATGTTTGAGATGTGTGGCTGTCACAAAATTTCAAATCAGCCAATATTTGCCATGAAAGTTCAGTGTCCCACTTCCGACATTTGATATGTTTATGTTCTATATGTGAATACAATATCGGTTTTTAAGATTTGTAAATTACTGCATTCAGTTTTTATTTACAGTTTGTACTTTTTCCCAACTTTTTTGAAATCGAGTTTGTACTTTTCAGATGTACTCTATATCTATATACGTATATGTACTGTGTGTATATGCATATATCTTAATTGTTTGGGAAAATAGAGTACCTGAACAGTAATGCCATAAAGTGTATTTTCCTAAATTTTAGTTAAAATAGAAGGGATGAATTTCTTAAATCAAAGTGTACAGAGAGGTTTTAATCTTCTTACTGCCTATGTCTTATGATTGTTGAATTTCCAGGTGATGTCCAGATTCTTTCTCTTTAGTCATTAATGCTTGTTCCTCCCTTATGTTTATAAGTTCCGGTCTAAAGTCTTCTCATCATGTCTGTCATTAAACCTGAACCTTGTTATCTAACTTCATATTTAAATAACACACTGATTTTCTGCTTTTGCACTTTGCACATTTAACACATTGTGTGTTACATTCATGGTATCAGGGTTAAACAAATAAGTACACTCTTTCAATAATAAAAAAAAAAATCATGGCAAAAATGGCCTTTCTGTCTTGAGTGCTGATTAGATTATCTGCACTTATGTGTTAGAATATGGCAGGTTGGGTCAACAACGCTTTTCTATGGTAAGGCACAATTAGCAGTTCGACACAAGGTATTAGAGGTCATTTTAGCGTTCCTTTTTCCTTGTCACAGTAATTAAAGACTTTCAACACTCGTATCATCAAGCACGTCCACATTGCAAATTATTACAATGACATTCAGCCAAGGGTTTCAGAAACTGCTGGCAATATGAATACTTTTGTAAACATCATTAAAAAATAGAAAACTCTCATACGAGTTCATGGTTTAGCTTTTAAGCCAGGATCACAGAATAATTTTATCCTGAATTTAATATGACTTGTTGTATCAGACAGATTTTCATCATTGGAACCTAATATGACCATCAGGTCATTTAGTTTGACAAAGACTTTATTAGGTCCATCTGGCTAGTAAACCTTGGAACACCTTTTTGCCTTCAGAAATGCCTTAAATCTTCAAGGCATATTTTCAACGGAGAAGGCTTTTCCAATGGGTGCTACACATTTTGACTAGGTCTATGTATATGTTATGGCAGTAGTGTGAATTAGTATATGTATTTTGGGTTAATATGTATTAAGAATTAATATTTTGCGATATTGTGTGATAATGTAAGGAAACTGAGAAAATGTATCATTTAAAGAGAATAATGTTCTATTGTGAATACAATATCAGGTTTTTAGATTTGTAAAGTATTGCATTCCGTTTTTATTTACAGTTTGTACTTTGTCCCATCTTTTTTAGAATTGGGTTTGTAAAACTGTAAGTAGTTTTTCCTCTGTAATATAGTATATCTGTATATGCCAGTTGCAATGGCTATAGATAGGTTACAATACTGTAAAATAATATACTGCTAAAGTATTGATAAAAACGGATACAGTGTATATCTGAATGGATACAGTAATTCAAAATATGATATTGCGATAATATTTTCATACACTCTTAGTTTTGACACATGAGACTCATTCGATAAATTCCCATTTAGTAAAAAAAAAACAAAATAAATATTTCTTTAAATATGTTCAAAATCTAGTTCATTAGCTACAAGAGATCAGCTACTTAACCTTCTTACAAATAGGGCAATGCGTTATTATAACATATACTGTGATGTACAACAAAGCAAAAAAGTATGTAAAAGTCACAAGCGAGGCTCCTTGAATGTATTCCAAAAATGAGGTTTTATATAATTTATATAATGTTTTATATAATTTTATATATCTGTTAAGAAATTTTGGTTTCCTAAAATTAGTAAGATTAGTAAAAGTATATAAATCAGGTATTTTGGTAATAACCCAAATCCTTAGGCACACTCAGAAGCCATAATAACTACTAGTCCATAAGCAGGTGAATAGCATTGATTTGGTGCTAAAAAGTACTGAAATCAGCTCTGGCTGTCAGGTAATCACCGTTTGCGAGTGATTCCCTGGTCTTTTACTATTTGGGTTTGTTTATCTGTGTACTATTTGGGACTTTATTTATGCTTTGTGGCACCAAGCTGTTGTGTCAGGCGTTGCGGCTCACTGTTCTGTTTAATTGTGTTTTTTTTGCATGCACTTGCTTGTGTATCTTGGTAATTTATGTTTTTGGAAAACAACCTTTCTAAGACTTCCTTCCAGCACCAATGCATCAGCTGTTTGCCAATGCATCAGCACTGGTTATCATTAATCAGCACTCTCTATACAGGCACAGAGTTTTTTGTATTCTGATTTGGTTTAATTAACCTTAAGTTAGACATACTTATGTACGTGTGCTTTGTTTTTTTCATGGATCTGGGATCTGGGACCTGATGCATGTTTTGGACTGTGGCTCTCTATGTTTTCTAGGTCAGGCCTTCCATGTTATTAGTGTGCTTCATTTATGGGTTTTCTGTTTCATTCTTGGAAAAAATGACTTTGACAAGAACAATAGAAGGGTAGACATGTGAATTACTAAGTGTGTGTTTGTGTATATGCGTGTGAGGCTGAGTCAGACTATTCTGGTCTGTCTGGCTGAGATAGCAGGAACGGCATTGACATTAGCCATCTGTGTGTGGACCAGTTTCTGTGTGACAATGACCGGGTACTGGATTTACAATTTTTACCCTCACATTGCTCACTCCTCAGGTCCATTTTCCATCTCCCAGCATCCCATTTCCCTGCTGTGCATATCACTCATTCTAATGGGGTGCTTTCAGATCCAGAGCAAAAAAAGGAACACTAGACAAAAATGGGTCAGCCTTGATTATCCCCCTCCACATTCACACATCAGGAGTGGTGACTTGTAGAGGAGAAAGAAGAAATCAGAGAGCAAAAGAACATACGGTTTATGGTCAAGCACACAACAGATGGTCAATACAATCAAATGTACAGACATCAATCAGGAAGGATGCAGCGTAAACAGCTCAGGGAGTTTTCAGGTCTAGCTAATCATTTTAGTATGCTGGTCCATATTAAAAATTATAGAGGACATAAAATGTCAATGTGCATGGTCACCGGAAAAAAAATTACACAAATTAGGAAAGAAATTTCAAATAGCAAAACAAAAGAAAATATATAATAAAGCAGGCATGTAACTGGTACAATTAAAAATCCATATCAGCTTCTAATGAATAGTGTTACAACCTTTACATCATAGTATCAACAAAACTAACAGAATGCATGTTGAGACTCACAGTGAATGCATTTCCAATAAACACATGCCATGTCTGAGGCTATAATTAATTCAAAATTTGTGCATATGACAATGTGAGGTGAGTACAAAATCAGGATCTCAGTGCCCATGTTAGACCTATGTGCATTTGACTTCCTTAAAAACAATCAATCTGTTTCTTAAATTCTTACTTCCTGATGCTTATAAGCTTGTCAGCAACGTTCCTACAGTCCTTCAGTGGCTTTGGCAGCATAATAACGACCAGACAACATAATAACTACTGCATTTTATCAAACCGCAACACTTACAGCTGGATAAAAAAATGACAGCTTTTTAAAAATACGAATAACAAATAAAAAATATTTGACCATAATATGAAACACAAATCAAGTCAAAGATTCTAGACTATTTCTATGACGTCATTTTGCATTTAGAGATGTACATGTTGTTGGAACATGTGTTAGGCATGAATGTAAAGGTGACACTCACCTGGTCTTTAGCTTTATGTGCCAGCACTGCAAAGGTGGAAATCTTGCTGCAGAGGCATTTAGTGTGGACTGCAGGCGACAGGAGCGTTTTACATGCTTCTGTGTCCCAGTTTTCCTCACCTGCATCCCTATTGGCAAACACAAATGAGATATAGACATTTAAACTTAACTAACTGAAGTGATATGTATTTATGTTGATGTAGCTACTCGATGAATCTTAGCATTCAAAATATCATGTGCATGATTATATAAGCTATTGAACCCTTTTCAAAATATATACCTTATAGGAATGAATGCTCCTTTCAGTGTTCTTGATTAGGGGTCGCCACAATGGCACAATAATTGATTTTTGCACATATTTTTAGATATATCCCCAAGTTGAATTTATCCTAGAATAAATTAATCTAAATTCTACCAAAACTCAACTTTAACACATGGGCAATTGCTTAGTGTCTAACTTCTAATCATGCATATTAAGATTTAAGAGATTAGCAATAATTTAAATCTGTTTATATTTAGCCTAGGCTAATTCCCAATGCCTCAACATTAGCTACAACGTATATATCATCAGTCAGCTACTTGACATCAGACATATCGGTTTCTTAGTTACACTGGAAAGGTGAGGGGAAATTCTTTTGTTATATGACCTCATCTAATTCCTACACTCAAAAATTTGCACTTCTAACCAAAAAAAGTGTTGTTGGTCTAAGCTAATTCCCAAGCTCTCGAATGGTAGTTAAATAATATCACTCCACTTGTTTGTATTATGAGACATGTTGCTATTTACCGAGGATATTAAATATTAGCAATAAAGATGTTTATAATGTGACTCAGCTAATTCCTAATCTCTCAAACAATATATTGGCATTCTAGCAAATATTTAATAATTTGACATTGTTGGATATACAATTAACATTTAGCTAATGAGTATTATAAGATTATTATTGGTAACATTTGAGAGAGTATAAAAAATATATTATATACAGTACTATATACTATACTACTGATAGTGAATGACTGAACTCAAGCATTTATTGGATTTAACTTTTCTTATATTATATCAATAAATGCATATTGATATTGCACACTACATCAAATATACAATTTGCATTTCTTAAGTATTTTACTTTGGACGGAGCCTTTGCATTTTATTATTAGAGATCTGTAAGAACAACAAGTAAACCCTGGGTTTTTCTTCTGTTATTCTCCAATGTTCAAATCAGGACAGCTTAGAAAACAATACACTACTAATAAGAGACATTTCCAGTTAGATATTTAATAGATTTGTCTAATGAAACAAATGTAAGCAATACAATTTCCCCTAGCTAGACATTGGGTTTGTGCTATTGTGTTAACTTCTTTTTTTATTTGCAATTATGGACAAAATCAGGTATTCACATGAAACAAACCATAACTGTAACTGTAAACTGTTCTAGGTTTTAAGCTCAACTGCTGATTATGACATGCATTTGTCTACATTTAGCACTGTCTCGATCACGCCCAACTTGGACTCCCAACTCTCTCTACTTAATTAAATTAAAGCCTGTTATTAGAAAGTTTGATGTTCATGGCTATGATGAACATTCAGCGCTTTTAATTAGCAGTCTAATTCGCAGTAACCTTACAGCAAGCATGCATATGCCCACTTCTTCTAGTAGTGGCAGGAGAGAGTCTGCATTTATCACGTGTACATGTGCCTATTAATACTAATTTGGTCATTAATTTCAGTTGATGCATGATGAATGAGCAGTAAGAAAGTGGTTTGTTAGAAAGCTGTTTTTACTATTGCAATCATGAATTAATTATTAAAGATAAACTAAACACATTCAGTATGTTGTTATTATTGTATGCTGCAAAGACTCACCAGCCAATGTATTAATTACATCTTGCTAACAAAATGTGGGATCTATTTTGCTGTAAGAACTGCCTTAATTGGTTGTGGCGTACTTTCACTGGGGATAGAATTCTGCATTCCTTGGTTGTAATAAGTGGCTCATTAAGTTACTATTGCTTTTCTACCATATTGAAGCAACAGGTCATTTACGACCCTACAACTGCTGCTCATTGGATATTTTCTCTTTTTCGGACCATTTGTAAACTCTGCAGATGGTTGTGTGTGAAATTCCAGCAGATTCAGCCGTTTCTGAATTACTCAGAACAGCCCGTCTGGCACAACATCCATGCCATGTTTAAAGTTAATTAACACAACACTCTCCACATTTTGATTGGATTTTCACTTCAGAAAGCTGTCTATACCACCTATACATGCCTAAATACAGTTCCAGCTGATGTATTTAATTGGTAGATTAGATAATTTTATTAACAACAATTAAAATAATACCTAATAAAGTGGCCAGTGAGTGTATGACTTTTATAAATCCCGATGAAATTTAATATTAAATCGAATAATATAAACATTTTTAAAATATAGTGCAATGCACCTTATGATGCATGCATTAGAAAACAGGGTTGTAATTAAACCATACCTCACTAAAGGACTAAATTACAGCCTACTAAGCTCGCATTATATTTCTGCATCTTACATATAGCTGAGCATGCATTACTGCAGCAGAAGGTCTTGGCTTTAATGTACTAATGCTAATATCATTCCGCAGAGCAGGCTGTGTTATTTTATTCTGAATGAAAAAGTATGATAATTATTAATAATCGCCTTGTACGTAATATCTCTTCAACTCAAATGTCTAGCTGTATTTCACTGCAGTGTTATCTTGTAGGATAAAGTTTTTTATTAAGAAATACACATGTTCCTACATTTATAAAGTTTATCCAGAACTAACAACTATTCTATCCAATCAGATTTAGCACCTCTTCATAATATTACTACAATGTGACCATGTACGCACATCACAGTCTGTGGTTACCTGATGTGAACAGGAAAATAGTAATTTAAGCGGTTTTAATCTTAGCAAACCACAAAAATATGCAGCAAAATACTCTTGATTGTGAATGTGGTGCATTCATAGTACAAATAGTGTTTTCAGTTAAAATTAGAGAAGTTGTTGTGACATAGAAAGACTCTAAATCTGATTAGAAAGACTCTAAATCTGATTGGATACAATATTTGTCCTGAATCAGCTTTTTAGATGTAGTTCAAATAACAAGAGCAACCTAAGGAAATCGGTTTGTGTGTGGTGTGCTAGTGTGTCATGCTGGTACAATTGGATCGATTATCGCAGTGCTGTATTACAGTGCTCATGCAGTATATAGCTTTTTGTACTTCATTGTGTTTTTCCAGTGTTGTCCACATTTTTAAGATTTTGTGAACACAGTATAGTGGAAATACATTATGATACAGACTTTTATCAAGTCTGTTATCATACTCATTAAATCACAGTAAAAAAATATTCTCATGTAAACATATAATTCTGTGTGATATTACAATATGCAAGCCTTGTGTTGCTATAAAAAACAGAGCATAACAGAGATCTGAACAATTTTAATGAATAATGAATGCATCTAAAAGTAAACTGAAAATAACCTCAGCATGAGGAGGATATCAATAGACACACATGACAGCAACCAACACATCAATTAACACATTTTTGCATAATAAAAAAGAAAAACAACAGCTATTTCCAAGTATGTTCAGATATCTGTCACTGAAAACAAAAGCTGTACACATGCATTATCTGAAGTGAATAAAAATAAAACAGGATATTCTCCATTGCAATCCTTCATTTATCCAACATTCTAATGCAGTTTATTTAATGTCAATCATGTATCAGCCTTTAAAATAAACATACACACATTTCCACATTTCCACATTTCCAAGTGGAAGCTGGTGCCCACCTGGCAACTTTGGGCGCAAGGGCAAGAACAAACCTAGACAGGGCGCTAATCCAGGATAGGCCGCGCACACACATTTCCACACTAAAGTTCACTATAGAGTCACCAATTAATCTATTAAGCATGTCTTTGGAATGCCGCAACCAGAAAACCCGAACGAACACGGGAAGAACATGCAAACTATATAGAAATTTCTACAGTCACCCCACTATTTTCTATATATATGCTACCTCTGGGTAATATTATTCGCAAGCATGATATCAACTTCCACTATTATACTGATGATACGCAGTTATACAAGTCAGGCAATCCTGATGACAGACACCAATTTATTCGAGGTGAGGAATGTGTGAAGGACTTCAGACAGTGGATATTAAACAAATTTATTTAACTTAACTCTGAGATAACTGAATTACTGGTGTTAGGACCACAGGCAGCTAGAAGTAAGGTTTCTGATATTTTATTGTTTTTGGATGGGTTTTCAATTACACCATGGACAGCTGTAAAAGGCCTTGGTGTGATTATTGATTCTAGCTTTTCCTTCGAATCTCATGTAGATAATACCACCAGGATAGTATTCTTTCATCTTAGAAATATTGCTAAGATTAGAA
Organism: Xyliphius kryptos; assembly: GCA_025769995.1. NCBI lineage: Eukaryota > Metazoa > Chordata > Actinopteri > Siluriformes > Aspredinidae > Xyliphius > Xyliphius kryptos. The sequence continues at coordinate 9,185,538 of JAOUQT010000011.1, read as the reverse complement.
ATATGCTGGCACTGAATGACGCAGAAAAACTTGTCCATTCATTTGTCACCTCTAGGTAGGATTTTTGTAATGCTCTGTTGTCTGGTTGTTCCAGTAGGTGCATAAACAAACTACAGTTAGTCCAGAATGCAGCGGCCAGAA
>JAOUQT010000011.1:9138128-9151689 GCA_025769995.1 Xyliphius kryptos | reverse complement strand
AACGTTGTTTCGTTTCACTGTGTACTGTAACAATGTATATGGCTGAAATGACAATAAAACTACTTGAGACTTGAGACATACTCTTTAAGCCAGCACTACATGGTTTCACACATCGTCAGATGTCCAAACCACACTTTGACATCATTTATTGAATTTACTTTTTAAATATCAATTATATATTACATGTATATGATAGTTCAACAAAAGACTGCAGACAACAATATCATCATGCCCACATTCACTTTTGAACATGACCCTTACATGCATGCAGCCAGTTAACTGAAGCCATGTCTTCGGTTAAACGGTGTGATTAAGAAGAAAATTGCATGCTGAACGATAACAGCCATTTTACATTCTATGGTTCAGCAACGCCTGCCTGTCATTTGTGCTAACATCCTCCATCATTTATAGAGGATGTCCACAGCAGGCAGATACCGTGCATAGACATATGTAAGTCATCTCTAATAAAGAAAATGTCTGATCTAGCTGATCATATTCTTTGCAATATATTTCAGTTTCTTTAGATTTACATTACTTAAAATGCAATTAATTCATGTACATTGTAGTAGTAATCATTTAATAGGTTTATTAATACATGTTACATACGAACTCTGAACATCATATGCAGAATCAAAGATCTTTTGGACCTCTGGCAAATACAATTGTTCTTTTACATCCAGAACAACAGAATGACTCTCTACTAAATGTTGCAAATGCAACATGCAAATGTTGACCACCTCTGCAGGTTTAAATGCATTGAGTTACATTACATTTTTCACTTAGAGTGGCACTGAATAAAGCTGTTCAACACTCTGTTTGCTTTGTGATTGAAGAAAAGTGCACTGTTGTATTTGTCAGCTCTGGACATGAGTTTTCGTTGGGTACGAATTTTCGGCAGTTTATTGCTCTCATTGCTCCTGCTCCTGAATTTTCCCTCTTTAATTGTAAAGCAACCTAGGGTTTGTGAAATGTGCTATATAAGTTGAAACGTTGAGTGTGTATATATACAGTATATACACTTGAGGAAATGTCTTCTTAATGTCATGGGTCATGGGAGAATCGGCAGACTGGTTCAAGATGATAGAAAGGCAACAGTAGCTAAAATAATCACCACCAAGGAATGCAGAATACCATCTCTGTTGAAAGTATGCCATAAATAATTAAGGCAGTTCTAAAAGCAAAAGGGTTCCAATTTTTAATAGCAAGGTGTACCTAATTAAGTGGCTAGTGAGTATTTACCTATACAGTATATACACTAATTTCAAAAGTATTTGCTCATCCATTCAAATTATCGAAATCAGGTGTTCAAATCACTTTCTTGGCAACAGGTGTATGAACGCTTCAGCATACCAAGACATTTTGGACAATTCCATGCTCCAACTTCCCACTGGAAGCTTCCTCTTCCAACAAGGTCCATAAAGACATGGATGACTGGTGTGGATGAACCTCACTGACCTTAACCCGATAGAACATCTTTGGGAAGAATTAGAGTGAAGACTGAGAGCCAGGACTTCTCGTCCAACATCAGTGTGTGACCTCACAAATGCGCTTCTGGATGAATGGTCAAAAATTCCCATAAACACACTCCCAAATCTTGTGGACAGCCTTTCCAGAAGAGTTGAAACTGTTATAGTTGCAAAGGGTGGACTGAAGTCATATTGGAAATATATATAAATGGCACCAATTAGACGAATTCCTGTCTGTTGTTCTAGACATGTGTTAACAGGCTTGCCCTGATTCTTTGTAAGAGTTATGACTTCTCTAGGGATATTATTATGTGTGTAACTCTGGGGCAACTCTGGAAATTTGCCTTCTGCTTGTTCGTGCAGGTTGTTCAGCGTACTCCGGTTTTCCTTCCGCATTCCAAAGATATACTGGTTAGTTACTGCTAGTTTATCTGGTGTCTCTAAATCTGGTGTCTCTAAAAAGTCGAATTACAATTTATAAAATAAAAGCTCTTAGATTGTATCTAAGAAACAAAAATGCTCTTGTAGCCATTTCTATACAAAGCTTTACTTTGCCATAGACTGAACAGATGCCTTACAAAAAAATTATCAATGCAATACAAAACAATACATAATTATTTTTTTTAGTTTTTGGCTACAATGAAGTTTGGAGTAGTAAAGATGAGGCATTGTGTATTTATATGTAATAACAAAGAAGGAAAACTATTGCAACATTCTTCAGTATAACATCAAACTACAGTATTAGTCTGACAGTGGAAACCTTATCACAGTTGTGTGTTTCAATATAATAATAATAATTTGAAACTTACATAAAGGATGGTTGTTGAAAAGATAAAGCTGCTGCCATAGCAACAACTCACAATGCTAATAAGAAGATATTTGATGGCCATGTTCGTTTGTAAGGTTTTCTTCATTTTCATTGTAGAGACACTTCAACAGCAGTGGGCATCATGGTAATAGCATCTATGATAGTGGGTCAAAATGAAGCTTTCTGAGCTCAACCTTCATGAAGATATATAGACAGTGCTTAAATGTCAGGTTTCTGCTAGCAAATTATTGGTAAAACCACTTTGCTGGCTATATTAGAGACATTAGATGTGCTCTGTCAATATTTACAACCTAATATGTATAAAGTTTACCATGTGGATTTTTAAGAAGACCCTAAAAAACGACAGCTGCTGTGCCAATTTCTTTTCTATCCCAGAAAAAAAAACTGTTCAATGAAATCAATATACGTGTAAGTTATGTATATGTGAACATATAACCAAAAAAATATATTGTTAAGTGTCTAGACAAAGTATGCATCCAAATTTGTACAGCGCTGTGTTTTGAGTAATAGTTTTGATTGCTTTTCTGTTTAAATTAGATTAGATTAGATTAGATTAGATAGAACTTTATTTATCCATTCTGATGGGTTCGCTCAGGGAAATTATGAATAAAATTTCATCACCAGAGTCCATGACCTAATTTGTCACATTTGTTAGTTTCAGAAGTAACCCTACTTTATGTTATTCACAATCCAGTTATTAAATCTGTCCACACGTGTGTATACGGTGTATAGGTGTGGGTTACAGTTTTGCAGATTGTAGCCAAAGCTCACCAAACCCAGCAGTTCCCAAACTGGCTCAGAGACAGTTTTTTCTGCTTTCATATGCTGGGACACATTAGGAACCAGTATAATTCCCCCTGATCTGGCAGAACATACTGTATTAGAACTGATAGGGTGTTGCCTTCCACACAACGTATTATCAGTAATGATATTTGTAAGCCCTTGTTTAGCATATTGTCTTTTACACTGCAACATACTAGTTAGTTCTATCATTCCAGTCTGTGCCACTTGAGAATTTGTTTCGGGCTTTCTTGCTATAGACCAACCAGTGATGTAGGCCTGGTTCACAGTTAGGTCCCCTCCCTGCAGACGAGGCAAACAAACAGGGGAAACAAGCTCACTGATCCTCGACTTCACAAACAGCTTCAGTATGGCTATGTCTGAGTCGAACCCTGTAGAATTATAGCTTGGATGAACCAAGATCTCGGAGACCTGTAAAGAAAAACCCAGGTGATCAAGGTCAATGCTTCAAATTGCAAGAAAATGCTACTAAGGCTTTAGAGGGTTAAAACTACAGGGGTTAGACTGAAACACTGAAACTGAAACACCTGTCATTTTAGTGTGGGAGGTTACATGGCTAAATTGGACAAGCCTATTGGCCAATCTTCATTAATTGCACATTGCACCAGTAAGAGCAGAGTGTGAAGGTTCAATTAGCAGGGTAAGAGCACAGTTTTGCTCAAAATATTGCATTGCACACAACATTGTGGGTGACATACCAGAGTTCAAAAAAGAACAAATTGTTGGTGCACATTTTTATTTGCTTGGATTAAATTAGAGATATACTGTAATCGGCACCAACAGCTTTTCTATGAGCTTTAATGCTTCTAGGTTAGTTTGCCACATCTTATTCCAATTTCCAAATATTTTGTTTTATGGTGTATGTATTATCATTAGTCCAGGGAGCTAGTAATCTCTCAAATTTTCTTTTAAAATGAGTCTTAGACAGAGTGCTGCAGAAGCTTGTCTATAAGAACTCAGCTGCCTGATAAAGACAATAGATCTGCGATGAAGGATTCTGGGATATGCCAAAAAAAACATGACCGATCCATTGGCCAAACAGGAGTTCTCATTAAGATACTGACATAAAACCTTATACTGTATATAGCCTTACAAGGTGACCCTATTTGAAATTAACATTTATAACATATCCTAGTATTTTCAGTCAATGACACCCAAAGGTTGATCAAAAACATATAAAATTTTTGAACCTATGTGGCTTCAACATCTTAATAGGTGCATTATATAATGTAGTGGTTTTGCTGAATCTCTACCATCCTTTAAAATTTTTACATTTGTAATTTACAATTTAAGTTGATGAATTTGGAAAAAAAGTGCCAACCCTTAACTTAAATAAATCACAAAGTGATTAAAGTTTTGTTTATAATTATTTACCAAATAAAATCCCTGGTGACGTAGTAGAGAGCAGTTTTAAAGTGCTAAAAATGTGTTTTTTTACTGTAATGTCATTTTTATTTTATGTATTATTATTGAATAGTGTCTCTCTCCAAAGTCTTCCCCTTTTGCCAACCCAAAGAAGAAGCTGTTTCTTAATGACCTGCCTATAAATGTAAAAAAAATACAATAAAAGTCAATAAGTCATATACAACAAACAAACTTCTAATCTGAAATAATAAGCAAATAATGTAAGAATAAAAAGTTAAGTTAAAATATTAAAACAAAGCAACATTTTGCTTAACCAGTGTAAAATAGATCAATCTTTACAGATCATTGGCACTACAAAGTAGTACTGTATGTCCACAGCAAATAATTTTTTTTTCATTTCCATATAAATGGCTATCCGGTATAGTAACAAAATGCTAATTAGATTACATTATTATGATTACAGTACTTCTTTTTTTAATTAGACAAAAAATTAATGTTCCTAATGAAATATTACCCCTACTGAAAGACTGTCAGAGACTCTTTTTGTCTATTTTACAGTCAGTAACAAACATCTCACTAATTGTGTAGACAGTATATTATCAAGTAGTGTCACACATTTGAATCTGAAGTACAACTGTAAAAATGAGCAAATGAGAAAACAATGGATGCTATATTTGTTATTTGCTGGGAGATTACTATAAATATTACAGGTAATTGTTAGGTATTCACAGGGATCTTGAATATGGACTTTGTTTTGCATTTTTATTGTTTAAATGCTGATTATTTTAACAACCAAACAACTTTACACACATTTTTTTGCTAAATGTCTTACAAGTTTTCAGCTTGTTGGTTTACATGTATTGGTTTATGTACAATACAATTCAGTACAGTATTATAATAATGCATTCCAAGTAATCCAAGTAATTGAATATATTGCACAAATGTCTGATTCAAGGTTACGCGTGTACATAGGTTTTACTTGTCGAGTATCTGTTGCGTTTAACTTTTTGTGGCCGGTGTGTGTTATTTTGAATCAAAGCAAAACTGCATGAATAATGTTTCTATTCTTTGAAAAATGTGTTTAAAGTTTTGATCAGTTATTTGATAACTTTTTTATTGATTCCCATAGGGAAATTGTTATATTATGGCATTTAACCCATCCAGGGGTAAACACCAAGAGCAGTATGCTGCTGCCTTGCTCACTGACACTTCAGCTATGACTTGCCTAGAGTGGGCAGTGTATAAATATTGACTGACACATGTCACAGTAATGTCACTTATATATGCAATCCAACAGCTCTGCTGTGCTCAAATGAAATGTTAGGCTTTCACAAGGACCTCGTACATTGCCATTCACGGTTATATTCATTACGATTATTATGATATACAGTGCATGTGGGCTAGACCAAAGTTGAGCGTTCATTCTTGTCATATTCTTGAAGAAATGCATCACTGCTTCATTTTAGTTTTTGCTTTTTCTTTTAAAGAATGTGTCTGTCTTGAATCCATTCTGTGTCTTGTGTGCAAATTGCTATTGTGCGAGTTAATAATGTGTGAGCACTGATAGCATGCTAAAACCACTAAAATCACTTTCACTTAGATCTGCTGTCACTAACAAGACCCAAACCACTAGGCCAGATGATGGATATGGATGAAATCTGGCTCTGACTTCATGTCCCAACAGCCCCTCTGGGTCAAACTTGATGAGCCATACTGCCTCAGAGCATCTCACGTCCCCAACATCTGTGGCCACATTTATAACCCCACCACACTCCCCCACCCCTAAACACCTGCCCAGCTCAGATCTACTCAGCTGCAGCTGACTCATAAGCACTGCTGAATGGGTTATGACCCGGAGGAACTGGAAAAGGTTGGGGACATGTGTGCTCATACATGTGCACACATGCACAAACTCTCTCAGTCCGAAAATTTTTGCCGGAGGTATCAGGTGAATGTTGCTATAGCAACCCTTTTCTCAGGGGTGGCAAGGGCTTAAAATGTCAGAATGCTCTCCTTTTTTAGCCACAGTTGCAGACAGCTAAAAAAAGGAATATCCATTCTTTGTTATTTATTTAGAGATGTATGTATAGTGCAGTATTCAGGGATTTACTCCTAATATCATTATAATATTTTTATAGCATAAAGTCATATTAGCACCATTATTAGCACCATTATCCATATAAATGGCCCACCGTATATAAGGCTGTATTCAAATGCATTTCTTTTTATCAATAGTTATTTGAATGGTAACAGCAAGAAGGTCCTTGCTTTGATCCATGTGTTGGATCCTGAGATCTTTTTGTTTAGAGTTTGCATTTTCTCCTCATGTCTATATGGGTTTCCTACAGGTGCTGCAGTGTTTTCCCACAGTCCAAGACTTGCATGTTATGTGAATTGGAAATGCCAAATTGTCTATGACTTGTATAATAAGTACATAGCCTTGTGTATAAAAATAACCTTGTGATTGATGTTACCTTGCTCCTGTCATGAAATAGCCATTGATGCTAAAAATCTGTTACAAAAATTAACACATAAATCAATAAGTCTTTTTTAAAGTCTGTTTAGCAAACTGATAATGGAAATCTGTACTTATGATTACAAGAATTTTAAGACATAGTATTTTTAAATATCATTGCTACAGATGACTGCATGCCTTATAAATGAATATGACAGTGAATGCCTGTTGAGGTACCAGTTGGTATGCTAATAGTGCTGATATTTCTACCTCTGAAACTTTTATTCTCTAAAGCTTTATTTATTATTTGTTCACATATTCTATTGCAACAAATCACTGTCAATATTCATTCTTAAAACAAGCATCATCACTGGTTAGCACATTCAACCCCATCTGTACATTTAGCTCATAGAAGCCTTTAGTGCAAGTATTGTCACTTTCATGTACATAGCTACTGGAACCAGAGTGAAGTGCATCCATGCTACTGTACATTGAATATAAGCACTGAAAATGTGCCCACAATTGTATGTTATGTCACAGTCAACACTCTTATGATGCTGATCTGTACACTTCAAACAGAAATAAATATTTACCAGCTATGGGTAAATTAAATGACTTGAGTGACTTTAATAGTGTAGAGGTAGTGTTTCAGCAATCTGTGCTTGCAGGCTGTACCCATACCACAGTATCACAGTATATTCAGTCAAAGGTCACACCGCAGTCAGCGATTTGTGGTGGATTAGACTGGCCAGTCACGTGACTTTATCTGTATCGCAGAAATAATATGCAAAAGTAAAACAGCTCACCCACAGTAAGCAAGGACAACACATTTTGATGTCTGTGTTCTGTAATGAATCAAAGATGGATCAAGAATCAAGTGATCCTTATCCAATGATCATTCGGCGTATATGGCTAACAAAACAAGCTCATATGGGCAAAATAGCCAAAACTTTGACTGTATGTTCAACACGTTTATGTTTATTTTTAATTTAATATCATGCTAAACAACAAAGTTTAAATTCATGACACACTAGGTTATGCGAAATGGGGAAATTATGTATCACCAAATGTAAACTTTACACAGAAAGGACATTGTGCCTAGAATTTTACCTAAAAACTTAACCTCAAACATTTATGCTGTTAGGTGGCGGTTTTCTGTTATTATTTTCAGAACTTAATTAAATCTCAGACGTGTTTAGGATACACTGAATGGTCATTTCTCTGTGCATATTCAAGTTTTAAATGCTGTAGATTAAAAATAGATTTTTGGAACTAGACAAAGTTTTTTTTGAATGAACGTAGTGGGCTATAAAATGAGACTTTAAGTCATCCCACTATTATAATTATAATGTTTTCGTTTCTACTGTGCAATTCTATATCTCTTCTATATCTTCCACTGTATTGACTTGGGAAAAACTTGACCATGAACAAAACATGACTCATGACTAGACCCAGGGCACATAAAATACAATCTGATTAACTGCCTTCCAGGGATTTAGCCTTCTTATTTGTATAGATTTAAAAAGCCTCTGCCTCTCACAAATATTATAAAATGAACAAAAATAAAAGTTCTGCATTATAAAGCTGCATGAATGCAGGCTGTCAGCTAAGATTTCTCATGTCTGTGACCTCATTTTTGAATGTGTGAACTTTCTTTTGAATCTAATTATGTTTTTTCTATGTGTGTATATTTTTCAAATTGCACTTTACAATCATTAGATTAGCAAGAACATGCACTGAAGCAGCTTTGCGATTTCACCTCGCTAGTTCAATGTTCACCTCTTGGATCTACTACACGCTGTGTGTGCTGTGCTGCTTTGTGGCCTTTAGCTGGTACACCTGTAATTCTTTGTTATATGAACAGCCCACAAGTGCTGATGTTGCTATAATACTGGCACCACACCTTAAATATGCTGTTGACATTACTTATTGTCCACAATGTGACAGCTGCAAAGAAATATAACATTCTGGTCAATGCCGCTAAATTAAAAGTAACAACGTTCAACATACTAAAGATAATGTTAAAAAGTGGACTTGTCTACGTATTTTGGATGTGCATATGACACGGCATGACTCTTTGGGAATGCTTTCCACTAAACTTTGGAAGTCATGTACTTTGTAATATTTGGCCAGTATAGCAGGCACTGAGATCAGGCACTGATGTTGGATTAGTTGATGTTCCAGTCCATTCCACAAGCGTTAAATAAAGTTTAAGCCTCTGAATTCTACTACAGGTCTGTGCACCCAACCATCACAAAGTGATGACGACGAACAACATTGTCATCCTTTTATTGTACAATTGTATACTTTAACAATCATAACCAGAGATATATGCCATGAACTCCTCTGCAAGTGTAACTTGCGTGCTTTTGTTTGATTTTACTATGTGTCATAGTTCGCAGTTTTCTTACTGTCATATCTTACCTGTTCCTCGTTGCCCTTTTATTTCTTCTGTACCTTTTAGTTATATTCTTTTTCTTGTTTCTGTCTCATTCAAAATTCTAAGCTTGTGTTGTTTTTAAACTTCATTTTATAGTCTTTTACTTTCAGGATTTGTGTTTTGACCCATCCTTGAAAGTTTGACTATGAGTTTTAGATTGTCAGTAACAAGCTACCCACAACTTCAGTGTTTTATCATTGAAACTGAATACTGTATCAGATACGCCAGAAACATAATTGATTTTTGAATTTTATGGCAACAAAAATAAACAATAATATTACAATTACAATACAATATTTATTACAATAATAGCAAAATAAAATTTTTTTTTGAATTTCGACTGACACTATCTTAAAACCATCAACCTTAAATATTTTATAGTGTTTTTATGAAAGTAAACAAAAATGCACCTGGTCCCCAACACTATGTTCTGAATATGGATGTCAAATTACCTCTCATAGCAAAGTCGCAGTAAGAAGATGCAAGATTATAAATCTTTCAAACTTTTCTGGTACTGACTTTTATTTTAATATCTTTTATATAAATTGAGTGTTTTCAACATGATTTTAGTATGAAAATACAGTATAAAATTTTAACTGAATTGTTTTTGATTTCAAAATAAGCAGAAAACAAACGTCCTGTCTCCAGTCATTTAAAAGTATGATGTTTTGTATTTTATTTTTAATATGTTAATATTTTATAGGAATACAATAAATTCTAATGACCCTTTTGTTGGAAACTATGTAATCTGAAACAAATGTAATTTATCTGTATCCTAATTAAATAAACAAAATAATGATTCATTGCCATGCATGAAACTATACACTTGCCATAATCTGTTCTTTGCTAATTGAGATATCCATGACTTGTTGGCATAAATTAAAATATTTAGGTACAAGTTTATATTGCATTATCATGTGTTCCAAATCTATTTTTCCTGAGGCCATATGTTTCTTAAAAAAGGTATTAGGTCACACATGATGTTATTTCATGTAGAGAAAATTATCTTAAATTATAAAGAGAATGTACTATTTAAAAGGTCAGAAAGCTTTTGTCGAAGTCTGGCTCATGCTAATGAGCCATACGGCACACACTTAACATAATAGTTCAGCATGCAGTTACAGAAATACTGAAATATAAGTGGAAGGATCGGTTACTTACATTCAGCAGAGGCGCCAATTCCACCACTACTACTGGCTCGGAGGGTTTGGGTAATGGACGTACTGTGACGCTTAAAATTTTTGAGCTGATGACCAAAGAATCTCTGAAAGAAAATAACAAAAACAAAACACGGTGTGGTGAGGTAAAAATAAATGAAAGCACATTGATGATAAATGCTTAAAGGGTTAATAAATGAACAGTTCTGGTAGTGTCTCCAGCTGTGAGGTTTATATTTGCACATTGTTGCACATTATTGTTTCTATAGTAACAGTTTACTTAAGTGAGACATCAGTGCATACAGTGATTACGGTTTCTAAATATTTCTGATCATCTTTGTAGCTGCTGCAACAAATAACACTATGTTATTGTAATTCATTTTCTCTCTTTTGTATTGAAATAGGAAAGGGTTAATGTTTATGGAAAATGTATCGCAATTCTCTTATATTATAAATCTGCTGTAAATAGATTTCCTTTATAATGTTGTTAAAAATTACCCTTATGTTCTTAAAATAAAATATATTTATTTCATTGATTTATTTAAATAGAATACATTGGTTCTCTCATGTTTATAACATTTTATTTCATTTCCGTTTTTCACGGTGTTATAATGTTCGGGTCACTGAGACCTGTTTTCGCTGTGATTTATTATTTAAAACTCAGATTCCTTGGTTTCTGTGATTTCAGATTGTACAAACCATGCACATTTATATTACACTCGTGGTGTCCAGGTCCAGTGGACCCATATCAAGTTGACAAAAGTATGCTCTGCTCAGGGGGCCAAAGAGATTGGAAAATCACAGAAATATGAAGATCAGTAGTCAGTCTGGATAGCAGTTTTTTGACAGGTGTGGAATGACAGCAGTGCTATAAAAGCACTAATATGAGAAAGCACTAATATATTTAAATAGGATAGAACATACAGATAAGTAATAACCTAACATACTGTTTTTGTATTGCTTTTGGCCTTGGCTGTGTTGCAGTGGATCCAACAGACCAGAAATCACTGGCTATATATAACAAAAACGTTAACACCATACAAGGGTTGAATAAAAATAATGAAAACGTGTTTACTATTGAACCCGAAATCAATTTCAGTTTCAGAGTGTAAATATTCTTTCTAAATTATATTTTTACTGTCATGACATGATCAACCATGAATCAAAATATATTATATTAAATATTATATAATATTTATATATCATTTTATTTTAATCTTTACAAGACAATGTTGTTGCGACGGTGGTACTATTATTTAAACTGCTTCGCAGATTCTTTTTACAGACTGTTAATATGTTACTGCCCCAAATGGAGATGGGATTCCATTCTGAGTCTGGTTACTCTCAAGGTTTTTACGTCTTAATATCTCGGTAAATTTTTTCTTATCCTGTCGACGTCTGGGTTAGTCATTGGGGATAGAGTTCAAATCCGACAAGGGTACACATCAGTTTAAATCATGGAAAAGATCAAACTCTTTGTCCACTTTTTATCTTTCTTAAAATATCACTCCATTTAATTGCCATGAAGCAAAATGTAGTAGACAGACCAGAAACCCCGTGTTGGTGCGTGTATTGCTTTAAAATAAAGTCATGTGACCGATCCCGGAAGTGTGTCCTTTGGATGTGCTGTGCCAAATTGTGTTTATAAGGAAACAAACAGTATAGGCATGTTGCGGGGTTATTGGATGGAGTTTGGATTTTCCCCCTATACATAAGTTTAACATTTTATCTCTGATTTTTACACAGAATTGCTATTTTAAAGGGTTTTAAGCACATTTGTTATTTAAAAATAACAAAATTAAATATTATTATTATTAATAATAATAATTAAATATATAAATATGTAAACTCATGAGATCATATTTAAAGTAAACGAATGGCGATTACAATGGGTTGAGTAGATCAACCCTAAACCCAAAAGGGTGAGAGTTGCGTCAGGAAGGAATAATCTACTCTACCTAAAATGTCCCAGTTTTTGAAAACCCCCCCTCCATTCTCGTACATGACATGAACACCATTAGAACCCCCTCCCCCGCTCTCGCATAGGAAGCGAACACCGTTAGCATAAACACCAACCTACCCCACCACCCAGCGCCCGAAACAACACTTCCCCAATCCCGGTTCAATCCCGGTTCAATACTAGGACCTGGCATCCGTAATGCTTTTTCATAATTTTTTTACATTTTGTTTACCTGCAATGATTTTATAACTACTACAGGGGTCACACTTAAGTGACCAACACAGTTTCAATACAGTGCAGACACAGTTTGTCATCATCCCATCGCTAGCGCAAAGCACTTCAGTATCTGCAGGAACAGCACTGTATAATGTTCTCTTTTTCAGTCTTTACATATCAGTGTATAAAGTCTCCTTGAACTCTACTGCCTGGGCAGAAAATAACAGAGGATGAATGTGTACGTACATAAATACAGTATTCGAATCAAAGGAAGTACAGAAAAAGTATTCTCAGTATGAGAGCAGCCATTTTGGGACTATCATATGTCCAGTTAAGAGTTCTGTGCACTGCCCATGGCACCGTTCTCCATTTCACATAAAGCTTCATATTGTTGGAACTCACCCGTAACGTAACCCCGGGTTCACGCAGCACTCATTCTGTACGCTTTAATAAAAGTAACGGATGCCTGTACTCTGCCAAAACGCTGCAGTCTCAGCATACCTCCACCACCAATTTCCTCGTTTTCTCCATTTCTCTTATTAGTGCTCCTGCTGAGCTCTGGGCTTGTGCAGATTACCCTCGATAAAGCGGGATATTAGATGAGTCTTGCAGTGCAGCCCAAAATCGGATCCATATGATGAATAAGCCAATGGTCAACTCCATTTTTTCTTTCTGTTCTGAGAACTAAAGAATGAAGATTGCAGATGCATTATAGATATGCAAATTGGTGATTATGTCACAATCAGTCCTTAATAATGTTTGATATGTCCTCTGCACAGCAATATGCAAGGTTTACCAGCTAGGTAGGGTATGGCAACAGAGTGACTTGGCCAACTTTGACCATGGGTTAGAAAAGGTGTGATACTAGGACC
>JAOUQT010000011.1:9095705-9107484 GCA_025769995.1 Xyliphius kryptos | reverse complement strand
GTCCAGTCATATCAACAAGGTATTTTTGTCCACACAACTGCCACTCACTGGATATTTTCTCTTTTTCAGACCGACAGATTTTCTCTGTAAACCCTAGAGATGGTTGTGCGTGAAAATCCCATTAGATCAGAAGTTTCTGAAATACTCAGACCAGCCCTAACTGACAATAAAAACCATACCAATTTTCTTTCCCATTCTGATGCTCGGTTTTCACCTCTACATGCCTACATGCATTGAGCTGCAAATTTGTGCTGAGTGTAGGTGTAAGTGCATTTGATGAGCATTTTAGGATATTAGAATAATTATTTAAAAATAAAAAAAGTAAATTCTTAGTACCTGAGTTATGTTTTATTTATCATATTAGCAATGAGAATCATTATAATAAAATATTTTAGCAAATAAAGTATAAAATATAGCCAAATAAGGTAAATAATATTTTATAATATTTATATTATAATATTATAATATTTTATAATATTTTATTTTATTATTATAATTAGTGGTTTCAGTTGTAAGCTTGTGGTTAAAGAACTGGCCGGAAGGTCCCCGAGTTAAATTCCCGATACCCCTTTGAATAAAACTGAAGTGCCCTTTGGAAAGGCACCTAACCTCCGGTTGCTCCCTGAGCACTGTGGAGGGTGTTCCCCGGGCACGTGTTCTTACTTCACGTGTATACATGTGTGTTTCACTGTAAAGATGGTTTAAATTGGAAGGACCAATTCCACTGTTTGCAAAAATATTTAAAAATATATCACTTTCACATTATAACCTTTGTAAAGCTGCTTTGTGATTATGTTTCCTTGTAAAAATCATTTTAGAAATAAAATAATTTTAAATATCAGTTTCTTCTTTATAAGAATCAAGCAGATAGTATATTAACGTATATGAATCATGCAGATAGTATATAACCTCCTACATTCACAACAGCAATTTAAATCATTAAAACCTGCTATATCCATGCAACAATGTATTCTCTTACAACAGGCGGATAGGATTAGGATTTTTATTAAAACAAGGCCTTCGTAGGAGGCTTAGCAATAATCAACGCAGGAAGATTAGCAATAATCAAAACCAGAACCACTGAACAGACACACAGGGGACAAAACAATACATAAATCTGCAAGACAAAACTAGAAAATACAAATGCATTATAATGTCTCAGTTACAATGACTGGTCTGCAAAAGGGTTTAAAATATAAGTGAGATTTACGATGTGTATGGTAATTTATTAACAGGTGTGTATCGTCAATTCATCCTTTAAAAACTGTTAATGTTTCAATATTATTCCAATTTACATGAAAAATACAATCCACATCTAAAGTCTCCTTATGTAAATTATCTAAATTATATTTAAGTGCCATATATGTACAAGTCGCAACAAATAGCATTATATAATTCAGCTTAAATGAGATCTTATACAGGCGAATAACAATTAATTAGAATATCATCAAAAAATTCATACATTATATATATTCATTACAAACACAGTGATCTATTTCAAGTGTTTATTTCTGTTAATGTTGATTATTGCTTACATCAATCATTATCTCAGAAAATTAGAATATTATGTAAGACCAACTGAAAAAAGAATTTCAATGTAGATATTTTGGCCTAATGAAAAGTATGTGCAGTAAATGCACTTAGTACTTGGTTGGCACTCATTTTGCATGAATTGCTACATAAATGTGGCATGGCATGGAGGCGATCTGCCTGTGGCACTGCTAAGGTATTATTAAAGCCCACAGCCTTTAGTTCATTTGCATTGTTGGGTCTGGTGCCTCTCATCTTCCTCTTGACAATATCCATTTAAGCCAGTCAAGTTTTCTGGCCAATCAAGCAGAATGATACTGTGGTTACTAAGCCAGGTATTGATACTTTTGTTAGTGTGAACTGGTGTCAAGTCCTGAAGGACAATTAAATTTCCATGTCCAAAAAGCTTTCGGCAAAAAAAAAAAGTGGTCTGAAATTTTCTGATAGATGGCTGCGCTGACTTTGGTCTTTATATAACACAGTGGACCTACACTAGCAGATAACATGATTCCCCAAACCATCACTGATTGTGGAAACTTTACACTAGACCTTCAACAGCTTGGATTGTGTGCCTCTCCACTCTTCCTTTAGACTCTCGAACCTTGATTTCCAAATAAAATGCGAAATTCACTTACATCTGAAAACAACACATTGGACCAATAAGCAAAAGTTCAGTTCTTTTTCACCTTGGACCAGGTAAGACGCTTCTGGCATTGTATTTTTGTCCTGAGTGGCTTGATACAAGGATTGCGACAGTTGTAGCCCATGTTCTGGATATATCTGTGTGTGGTGGCTCTTGAAGCACTAACTCCAGCCGCAGTCCACTCCTTGTAAATCTTCCCCCAATTTTTTAATGGCCTTTTATTAACAATCCTTTCAAGTTTGGGGATATCCCAGTTGATTGTACAACTTTTTTACCACACTTTTTTCCTTCCACACAACTTTCCATGAATATGCATAAATACAACACTTTGTGAACAGCCAGCTCCTTTAGCAATCAATTTTGTGACATAACCTCCTTGTAGAGTGTGTCAGAGACTGCCAGTGTCAATGACTACAGAATGAAAGACACAGAAAGATAAAGAGAAACATTGCTTGGAAATGGGCACCTTTCATTAATTGAGTTGACCATGACCTCCTCTGCATATAAGTATAATCAAATTTTATCCAACAGCTAAATCTTGGCTGAAATTTAACGATGAAAGAGGACACTTATCCAGAACACACAGCCCATCTACAACAGAATAGCTAAAAAATGAAAAGAAAGTGTTGCAATTTCCCAGTTAAATTCCAAATCCAACTGAAATAAAATTAAGTGAGCTGTGCACAAATCCACAAACCTCAGTGACTTAAGGGGATATTGCAAAATTAGGCTAGAATTCCTCAAGAAAGATGTGAGAAACTAAGAAAGTCATATTAAACTATTTTTACCTATAATGACCAGTTATCTAACTATGTATTAGTACATATTCTTTGGGATAAGTAGCTATAAATGATTTTTCCTACAGAACATTTATATTTCCTGTTATATTACAGCACACATACTGACTTCTGACACTTTCAAAAAATAATATTAAACAATATCACAATATCAACTATGAAATTATTTTCTTTGCTAAATAATATGACATCCCCTTACTATGGGTGGCACATGGTGCAGCAGGTAGAAAAGGTGCAATATTTGATTCCTGGCTGGGGTGTCCTAAGTCCTTTCTGTGTGGAGTTTGCCTGTTCACCCTCTGTCCATGTTGGTTTTCTCTAGGTGTTCTAGTTTCCTCCCACAGTCCAGTTGTAGGCTAATTGGTGTCACTAAATTGCCCCTAAAGCTTATCCAAGTGCTGGGTGCTGCCAACTGTAGTGGTACAAGGTATCACTTCCATAGTAAATACAATTTTTGTTTTAGTGTGGGTCCTTAAAGGTGGCACAGTCAGTATATAGAATGAAGATTTTTTTTTGCATGCAAGTTAAGAATATATCTCTAGTGTTGCCACGCAACCATCGCAAAGTGATGAAGGCCTATAACAAACATAATGGCATTTTCAAGCTGTGATCAAGAAATCAGACGCTTGCAGATAATCGCAATCACTTAAATTTGAATGAGGCAAACAGACAGGGGAAAAATTCAGGAAATATAACAAATAGTCGATATTAACAAACGGGGGTCTAATACCGGAAGAGCAGACAACACCGAGCAAACAATACCAAAAGGAAATCCAAAAATCATGAACAAGAAGCTCAAAAAAAGAGTCATACGCAATATAATAGTAATCCAGAATAACGCTCAGTAGGCAACAAGAATAGTTGGTAATACCTCGCGATATGTCTATAACAGAGAGGCATATTTATAATACAGTTAACAAGCACCCGTTGAACGGAATTAGTACTCAGGTGACGTATGATTGAATACGAGTCCTTGGTGCTAACGTGACAGCAGCCCGGAGGAAACTGAGTGCTGTAGTTATGAGAGACAGCACTAGCATTCATAGACTGAGGAACCGTGACAGGTGTTTTGTTACATAACCAGTGTTTGTGGGTATGGTGGATCTAATGTATTATTGCTTTTTTTAAATTAATACAGCCATAATAATTTATGCAAAAACACCTGATATTTACACTGTACATTGTTAATATTTATTATTTACCTCTGCTGGGTCATATTTATAAATAATGATTTTATAACTACAATATACAAGAGAAACTTTAAAACCTCCAGCATTCAGCCAATCGCACTGTTCATTTACTCACAGATAATTTCAGCTCTCTGGAAGAGAGAGATTTTGAGAAATTGTGCAGTTCTGAAGTCCCACTGAACTCCATTAAAGCTGCATTTTAATGGGTGTAAAAACAATATGCGAATGGTCCAAAACCACTCCTTTGACAGATCATTAGAAAGACAGCCTGTGAAAAAGCATCTTGAAGAACCTGCCATGAACTTAAGCACATTTGAACAAAGTCTCTGTAGTTACAGGGGTTAGACAATGAAACTAAAACACCTGGTTTTAGACCACAAACATTTATTAGTATGGTGTAGGGCCTCCTTTTGCTGCCAATACAGCGTCAATTCGTCTTGGGAATGACACATACAAGTCTTGCGCAGTGGTCAGAGAGATTTTAAGCTATTCTTCTTGCTTCTGTGCTGGTGGAGGAAAGCGTTTCCTGACTTGGTCCTCCAAAAGTGGCTCTTGATACATCACAAAGACTTGCTGTCTTTGTCACAGATGCGCCAGCAAGGCGTGCACTAACAATTTGTCCTCTTTTGAACTCTGGTATGCGACCCATGAGGTTGTGTTCATTGCAATATTTTCAGCAAAACTGTGCTCTTACCCTGCTAATTGAACATTCACACTCTGCTCTTACTGGTGCAATTAATGAAGATTGGCCACCAGGCTTGTCCAATTCAGCCACAAAGCCTCCCACACTAAAATGACAGGTGTTTCAGTTTCATTGTAACCCCTGTATATAAATTCTGCATATTTTACAAGAGGCAGAGCATCCCCTGAAATCTTTGAGCAGTCACCCCTGATTCAAACTCTAAACAGAAATCTTCAAACCTAAAGAATATTCATTATCTTTCTAATTTGATTAATATTTATGTGGGTGGTACAGTTTGTACGCACTAAAAATCTTTTATTCTGCATTTTCTTCAAAGAAAATGAGTCTTGGCCAAGGATTTTGAAGTTCATATAATAATGAATAACATTTTTTAGCAATCATTGAAAATGGGTCCCACTGACCCAAACACCACACAAGGGTAAAACTATGTTCATTATTATATCTCTGGAAAGAAATATAATCTACACTATTTTTAACAACATTTGACCAATCACAATCAATCAATTGGAGATTGCAATAGTATAAATCAACAAAGCATATAGACACATTCTGCTCAGAATCCATACATATATTTAAAACATCATTGTCCAGTTTTAAATCCAGTTTTAAAATTCACCGTGTAATGAATTATTTCTTGTTAATATCATGAGCTTAAAGATAAAATTGGCAAGCCGTAACAAGTACAATAATATTTCCCAGAAGAGACGCCTTGTGATTCAAAGCTCACACAAATCATCCCTCCTGTGATTTACTATCATATATTGTTACTGTCTCCATATAATGCATGAGCTGACTAAAAAAAGGTGCAGAAATATGTGTTTAAGCCAATTTCCCTATGATTAATGGTGTATGCTTAAAACATATTTGCTTTGTCAATTGCACGCACATGGAAGACTAGACACAGGATGGAAAATAATAACCTTGCCATCTCTACTTTGTGAAACAAGCAGGCTTATATAGCTTATAAAGCTTATATATATAAAATCATGTAAATATAAAGAAAAATCAAATGTGTGTTTCAGTACAGCTCCAAATGCTGAAATTATCCAACTATACCAACATATAGTTGATATCCAGGTTCTAAGATATCCAGGTTGTGAAAGAGGATGATCGCTGGCTTATGATCAACTTGTTAATAATAGGTTGAGCTACATTTTTATTATCTACAACACTCAGACGCCAGAAAACATATGCCATAAAGTAGTGAACTTTCCCCTTACACAGGTCAACCCATGAATTCTGCAGTAACTCTCCAGTTCAGCTCACTAGATTGATGTGTGACTATCGGATCAATCTAGCCTCTTTTTTGGCCTGTGCAGAGCACATTTCAAGCTCATTTTTAGGTGATTTTTATTAATTTACTTTAACATCAGATATCTAAAGTTGTACATATTCCACAATGATCATGTCTGAAGTATACACTTGGGACCAAATATTTATTCACATCAAAACATTTAATGTTATCATTTAGCTTTAATGTGTTAGCATTATGTATATGGAAAAAGTGATAAAAACAACACAATTGTATTTTATTTTCTTAATTTTATAATGTTTGCAGGATTGCAGGAAATTAAATTTACCCATGGCCTCCATTTTCTGATTCAGTAAGATCTTGACTAACTTACTAAATTTGGAGGAAATATATAATTGCATTTAGGAGCTATGCAGTAATTTCCAAAGGGTGCACTTTTGCGTCAAAAAATCCATCCAAATCTTTCCTGTCACTTTACATCATGTGTGTACTTTTATTTTTACATTTCTTAGAGAATAGACAAATAAAGTCACCTTCAGACTAATATTATGATTTAAGGGTGCCTGCTGTTGTGAGTGATGTAAAAATTTATGACACACCTAATGTAAACAAGGACTTGAGCGCAGAGAACGCACTCAAGTAGCACCTTTAAACTGCAAACCTTTTTTTTTCCCCACACAAACAATATGTCTACACATTTGCTAGAATTAGAACTTTTGTATTAACTGTTGTCAATCACTTTCAGGAAACTATTGGCTTATTTAATTGGATAGACTTTCACTCTTCATTCTATAGACACACTATATAGCTTGGAGTGCTTTTTTCATGTTAAATAATGTATCTGTGACATTTTATGCTTTGTATTTGTAGACAACTTCGAGGAAAATCTTTATATTTTGTGGTTGTTACACGCTGGATAATATTGTTCCTGTTTTAGCTGGGACAATTTTATGTTTTTCCCAGGGGTATTGAGCAAGCAAATAAATGACTTTATTCACACAATAAAAAACTGGACCTCAGAAAACACAGTAGACTAACAACAGTAGATGACATGGCTCCCCAAACCATGACTGACTGTAAAAACTTTAAACTAGACCTCAAGTGACATGGATTCTGTCCTTCTCCTCTCTTTCTCTAGACTCTGGGTCCTTGATTTCAAAAGGAAATGCAAAATGTACTTTCATCAGAAAACTCATTGGATTCAGCAGCAGTCGAGTCCCTTTTGTCTTTAGACACTTCTGATGCTTTCAGTGCCACACTGACTAATCGACTTCATACCACACCGCATTGCAGATCGGGCAAAAGGAGCCCCAACTAAGTATTGAGTGCTGTACATGCTGATACGTTTAATTTTCATACTTTTCAGTTAGCCAGCATTTCTAAATATCCTTTTTTTGTATTGGTCTAAAGTAATATTGCAATTTTTTTTTTAAAACTGAATTTGTTTTTTTAATTAGTTGTCAGTAATAATCATCAAATGAAAAGAAATAAATACCTGAAATATAGCAGTCTGTGTGTTACACATTTTTGAATGAAATTATGGAAATAAATAAACTTTTTCTGATATTCAAATTTTATGACCGGCACCTGTAAAGAAGGAGAGAAACAGGCACAGAGGAATGACAGTGATAGGCTGCCATCCATTTTGGGAAGCAGCCAGACGTCAGAATTGCAGCGCACGCTTTCAAAATAATTGTTCCTTTTTGTCTTATACTGTTACTTGTTTATGATTAATAAATTTGTTAGTAACTTTGCTCTTTCCTTTATGTTATTTACTCTGGAAATAACAGAACTGGGAACATTCATCATGAAAAAAAGATATTTGCTGAAATAGTCAGAGGAAAGTAAGAGAGGGAAATAATGCAGGTTACAAAAATAGATTTTCTTTTCCACTTACATATAGCACATTACTACAGAGAAAATTTGAAAATAAGTCCATTCAGTGTAATAAGATGCAGAAATACAGTACATAAGTATGTATGTAAGCCTATGTTCAACATGTAACTATGCAAAACGAAAGGTCTAGATGCTTCTCTCTTTCTCTCACTCTCTCTTCCTGTATTTCTTTCCAGGCTAGCTGCAGAAATTCCACAGCAAAGAATATATATAAATACGACATGACCTGAACCTGAGGAGTACATTTACAGTATATCTCTTTATGTAAATCATAAGAACATCAAGGACATGTGATCAGGAGAAGCAGTGACTCAACAGTCATAAAAGACAGTAAAATAAATAATTAATAATAATAAAATAAGGTATTATTAATTTCGTACAATTGCTGAATTTGCATATGTCATGTTTAAATACAAAGATAAAAATTATGTGTAAAGCAACAACGAGATCAGTCTGAAACTCTATTGACCATGTGTATTTTTGCATGTTTTTGTTCAAATGTCACTATGTCAAAAATATGTTTTTATGGCCAGTGAATACTTTCAGTTTATATAAAATGTTTATGAATTGTTTGTAGAATAAGGCATGGTGGTAAATTTAGAAAGATACAGAAGATGCAAAACAAATTTAATCTCTCTGAGCCTCTATGAACATAATCTCTTCTAATCTATCCAGTTCTGCATGTAAAAAAATCAGATGCTATGGTAAAATAAATTGTAAATTAAAGCTACTTTGCTTTATAAATATGTAAATCTGACCCTGACACAGACACTGGCTCGCCAGTCTCCAGCACCCCTGCATGTCACTGGAGAGAACATGAATATACCATCTGGCAAATCTACTGCACCCTATCTTAGTGACAACCAGTGTTTCTTTTTTTCTATAAACATCTATTTTATGTTATTACAATATTATGGATACTGGCTACTTAGTTTTTATGATCATTAATCTTATTTTATTTACCTTAATCAAATTAACCTATAATAAACGTTTTATTGAATGTAATATTTGCCAATAAGATCCATGGAAACAAAGAGCACTTGAACTTGAGAGACAAAAAAATGTGAGAAAGTAAAAAAGAGTGCAAGATGACATCTACATGTCATTGAATCCTGCTATACTTCTCCATGATCCACAGGAGTGCGTGGGTGATTTTCACCTCAAAGGAACCTGGTCTTTGAATTTCAATGTCTATAGACAGCCAGTGTTCATAAATATACAGAGACAAAAAAATGTGTTTGTTTTTTTCTGCTTCTCAGAATCAAACTTGTGACAAATTTGTTACTGTTTTCTTATAATAAGCACAATTATATGATTGAAGATTGTGTTGTTCCTATTGATTCAAACCTCTAGTCCCTTATTGATTCATCTTCATTTTCTATTACATGTAAAAGTAGTTGCTGGAAAGTTTGTGAACATGTAAGAATTTTCTATATTGCTGCATGCATGGCCTAAAAATAAACATTAATATCAGACTGTCAAAAAAATAATATAAAGGTGCAGCCAAACAGGCCCATACGATTATCATACTATCACCACCATGTTTACAGGCAAAAAAAAAGTAGCTAATGCAGTGTTTTTCTATCCTTCAAATGTAATGCTTCCAAAAAACACAGTTTCAATAGTCTGCTGTTCTATTGAATGAAAACACAGGTTCACAAACTTTTCTACTCATATACACTCACTGGCCCCTTTATCTTCTCAATTGATACAAACCTGATTCCAAAAAAGTTGGGACAAAGTACAAACTGTAAATAAAAAAAGAATGCATTAAAACTGATATTGTATTCCCCATATAACAAAGACAACATATCAGATGTCGAAAGTAAGACATTTTAAATTTTGCTGCCAAATATTGGCTCATTTGAAATTTCGTGAAAGCAACATATCTGAAAAAAGTTAGGACAGGGAAATAAAACTCATTAGGTTAACTGGAAATAAGTCATTAACATGACTGGCTGGAGTGGCTCTCAGAAGTAAAGATGGGAAGAGTGCATAATATAATCAAAGAATTTAGAGGATCTGAAAGAATATCTGTGCATGAAAGACAAGGCTGGAAAACTATACTGAATGCCCGTGATCTTCAGGCCCTTAGACTGCACTGCATCACATACAGGCATGCTTTTGTAATGGAAATCAGAAAATAGGCTCAGGATTATTTCCAGAGACCATTGTCTGTGAACATAATTCACTGTGCCATCCGCCGTTGCCAGCTAAAACTCTAATAAACACATATAAAACTGAACTTCTATACATAGGCTTGAAAGCTGCACTTTCCTCGTTTTCTTGCCCTGTTCTTCTTATTGTGTTTTTCCTGATGTTACTGCGTGTAACCTTGGTGTAAGATTTGACACTCTTCTATATTTTCAGCCCTATATCCGCTCCATCACCTACTTCCACCTACGTAATATTTCTCGCCTTTGCCCCATGCTTTCACCTCAGACAGCTGAGGTTTTGGTTCATGCTTTTGTTACTTCTCTTCTGGACGATCGCAACTCACTGCACTATGGTCTTCCTAATGCCTTCCTAAGGCATTACGCCCTCTACAACTTCAAAATGCTGTGGCAAGGATCCTCACATCCACTCAAAAATACAACCACATCACCCCGGTTTTGAAGCAATAACATTGGCTCCCTGTGCATAAACGCTTCCAATATAAGATACTGCTCTTTACTTTTAAAGCACTTTAGGGACTTGTCCTGGTCTACCTTTCTCACCCGCTGACCCCTACACACAGCATAAGAGGACCTGAGTGAGTGCCGGGGTGGAACTGTCTTCCACCTTCTCTTCAATCTGTCTCTTCACTTTTACAATTCAAATCTCTATTAAAAACCCATCTCTTTAATTAACTATGTTTTCTTTTCTTACCTTACTATACTGTTTATTGTCTCGATGTAAAGTGACCTTGGGTACCTTGAAAGGCGCTATATATATTGAAAGAATTGTTATTATTATTACTGTTATTATTATTATTATATTTCAAAGAAGAAGCTGAATATAAGCAGACGCATCTCTGGGCCAAGGCTCATGTAAAATAGACTGTGGCCAAGTGGAAAACTGTTGTTTGGTCAGACGAATCAAAATTTGATGTTCTTTATGGAAATAAGGGATACTGTGTCATTAGTACTAAATAGTAGAAGGATGACCCAAGTAATAATCACTCAGTTCAGAAGCCTGCATCTCTGATGGTATGGGGTTGCATTAGTGTGTGGCAGCTTGCATATCTGGAAGGACACCATCAATGCTGAAAGGTATATCCAGGTTCTAGAGTAACATATGCTCCCATCCAGATAACATCTCTTTCAGGCAAGATCTTGCATTTTCCAACATGACAATGCCAAACCACATACTGCATTATTATAGCATCACGGCAGCATAGAAGAAGGGTCCGGGTACTGAACTTTCACCTATAGAAAACATTTGGCGCATCATAAAAAAAAATTCAGACAACCAAATTAAAAATATATAAAAAAATGGAAAACCCTGTAATTTATTTATCAAGGAATATGTGCTAATCAATGGGCTTACTATTATATGTAATGAACATGGTCCTCCTTTTTTTGTTTAAATATGCATTATATTTGGAGAAAAGAAAATATATCCTAGCATGGTGGTGGCAGAATCATGGTTTGGACCAATTTTGATGCATATATGCCAAGATGACATAATTTACATATTGCCAACAATTAACCAAAAATATCAGAACATCAGTCCATAAATTTAACCTGAGGAGAATGTGGGTCATGACCCTAAGCATAATTTATTATA
>JAOUQT010000011.1:9052052-9069955 GCA_025769995.1 Xyliphius kryptos | reverse complement strand
AAGAAGAATGGCTTAAAATCCCTCTGACCACTGTGCAACACAAAATAATGCAACCCAATACCATCAGATATGCAGGCTTTTGTATTGAGAGCTGATAACACCTTGGGTCGTCTTTCTCCTCTTTAGACTGAATGACACGGCCTCTCTGATTTCCATAAAGAACTTCAAATTTAGATTCGTCTGACCACATAACAGTTTTCCACTTTGCCACGGTCTATTTTAAATAAGCATTTGCCCAGAGAAGACTTCTGCGTCTCTGTGTTCACAGATAATGTTCTTTGGAAATATACCTGAGCCCATTTTGTGATTTCCAATACAGAAGCATGCCTGTATGTGATGTAGTGCCGTCTAAGGGTCCAAAGATCATGGGCACCCAGTATGGTTTTCTGTCCTTGACCATTACGCACGGAGATTATTCTAGATTCTCTGAACCATTTGATATTATGCACTGTAAATGATGCAATTTTACACTGTCGAACTACTTTCTGATATCTCTCTAGTATTTGTCAGTGCAGGGTTGGTGATCATTTTTCCATCTTTGTCTGTGAGCCAATGCCACTCCAAGACGCTCTTTTTATGCCCAGTCATGTTAATGGCCTATTGACAATTTTTTGCCTGTTTTTTAATACCCTTAACTTTTCCAGCCTCTTATTGCCTTGTCCCAACCTTTTTGAGATGTGTTGCCATCACGAAATTTCAAATGAGCCAATATTTGGCATGAAATTTCAAAATGTCTCACTTTTGACATTTAAAATGTTGTCTATGTTCTTTTGTGAATACGATATCAGTTTTTGACCTTTCCAAATTATGGCATTTCATTTTTATTTACAGTTTGTATTTGTCTTAA
Organism: Xyliphius kryptos; assembly: GCA_025769995.1. Classification (NCBI taxonomy): domain Eukaryota; kingdom Metazoa; phylum Chordata; class Actinopteri; order Siluriformes; family Aspredinidae; genus Xyliphius; species Xyliphius kryptos. The sequence goes on along the minus strand of JAOUQT010000011.1, from coordinate 9,069,108 downwards.
CTTTTTTGGAATCGGGTTTGTATATACCTCATTGAACAAGTGTTTGCGTGGTCATTTCTGTACACAGTGTCATATATACAAACAACTTACTGTGATAATTAAACAATACTGTATTTGGCGCTTCTGGTTAGATGCTAACTGCATTTCGGCGGCTGTGTATCTGTATATAAAACAATGACACCTTTGAATCTAATTGAAGCACTAATCTAATGTGCTATTTAAAATCATCAAAAAAATACAGAAATCCCTTATAGTCCATGACAATTTTAATAAAGTATCAATTATTACTATTATTATTATAAAGTATATTTAATTATTGTTATAAACTATGTAGGAAATATTATTATTTATGATATATATGAAATTCAAATTAAATCCGGTGATTTCATTCATCAAACAGAATTAGATTTCTTTTGCAAATTTTCTCATTAGTTTTGTTTTTTTACCTCTAACTGATTTGTTACCTCAAATATTTTCCCTCCTGCGTTACATAAAAAAAGCTACCAATGTGTCACAACAGCGTTGTCATGTTATTTGTTCTTTCCTCTTGGAAAGGAAAATATCATTTCTGGTTTTTTTTTATCATGTAAGAAGTTTTTGAAACTGTAAAATGAAGCTCCCATGTTTTCTACAGACAATAAACAAAAATGTAAAAATCTGCAATGAATTCCTTTTTTCAAAATGGACTTTGAAATGAAAATCGAATGACATGGACCCTGTAGTCCATATTTGTACTCTAACACACTCCATATTTCTTAAACCGCTATATTACAATCATTCTACCTAACCATTTCTAAAGTTACACATGCTCTTACAGACAGAGTATTGATCGTGACCTTGTCACCTTGATCCACACTGACCCACCCCTGTAGGAGCTCATATAACATGGAATGACCAGATCCTGTTGAGGATAGACCTATAGACTTACACACCCTTATCACTACACACAAACATTTACAGACACTTCCTACACACTGTTTAACCTGCAATCTCTCAATGTTTCTAAAAATGAAAGTGATCTATTTGCCACTATGTTTGCACGCAGCGGAATTGTTCCTTCGCATTTAACCCATCTGTGCAGTGAAACACACATACAGACTTATGAAGCAGTGAGCAGCCTCTGAAACAACACTGAAAATCCTAAAAAATTTCTACTGTAAAAAGCGCTATAGAAATAAAATAGAATTGAATTCAGATTAATATTTCTACATGTTTATGTAAACTGAAGAGAAGTGATGTGAAATGAGAGTGATTTATTTGCCACTATGTTTGAGCACTTCTGCTGTATTGCGATTTGGTGGTGCCAGAAATCGAACCAAGGACCTTCCAGTCGCAAGGATGGTTCCATAATCACAAAATAATCACTGCCCCCAATAATACGGCAATATTATTAAAAATCAATTATCAATTATTATTATTTATGTTTACATTCCCCTCATTGCTTTACTTGATGTACCATATGTCTAGCCCATCCCACATCTGTCTATGTAAATTACAGACCAAGATTTAGCATATACAAAATGAGTGGTACCTGAGCGGTTTTGATGTGCTGCGCCACCTTGTGGAAGTTGAGGTTGAGGTCTTCTAGTTTGGGCTCCACCACATCTCGACACGCAGGACCTCTGCCAGTCATCAAGATAACGGCCTGATCACGTGCACCATCCACCCTCAGACTCATAGCTTCTAGTTCACTTAGAACAGCCTACAATGCGGTTCACACAAAGAATGGCGCATTTTACGACAAAAATAATAACAGAAAATGACTCTAAATTGTGTCTATCAAGTGTGTGTGTGCGCGTGTGTGTCTGACCTTTACCACTCTGTCCCTCTCAGCAGTGGGCAGTTTCTCAGTCTCATCCAAATGGATTTCAGTCTGATAGAGCCACGTGCTGATGTGAGCCAAATTCTCATCAAACATCTCCACCTCTCGCTGATGATTCTGCAACACATGCATATGATGGTAGAAACAAATAAGCTAGTCACTGTAAATACCTAAATCTAAGCGTATACAGTATAAGATTCTCTCTTACATAATCCTCATTTACATGACTTAAAATTTACCATGACAGCAATGGTGTTTGAAACCTCCAGGTGCTCCGGTTTCCTCCCACAGTCCAAACACATGCATGCTAGAAGAATTGGAGATGCTAACTCTGGCTTGTGTACTATCCATATAACCTTGTGTATGGATGTAAATTTGGAATAGAACATAGAACTGAGAAAAAGTATCATTTAAAGAGAAAAATGAGGTGATTTTAAATCTTGTGTGTAGATATAACATTGTTTGTGTCAGTAGATGCTAAAATGACAATAAAATGATAAAACCCGACCCAAAACAATGTCTATTTCTACATGATGACAGAAAAAAAATGTATTCATTTTCTTAATCTACATGGGGTCACGGGCCAGCTGGTTCCCTCCCGGTAACACTGGGCTCAAGGACAGGAACAACCCTAGACAGGGCACAAATCCATCACAGGGCACAGAGTCACACAATAAGGGGCAGTTAAAGACACCACTTTCCTGAGCATGCATCTCTTTGGAATGTGTGAGGAAACTGGTGCACCTGGAGAAAACCTGTGCAAACACAGGGAGAACATGCAAGCTCCACAAAGAATTATTCCAGGTCGTCACACGCGGGGATCGAATCCAGATGTCGAATCCTTTTTAATGTGATTAGACTGCGCTTCCCATTGTGCCACCGTGCTGCCTATGTGTCATAATAATAGGTAATAAAAACTAACAGCGAGCAATAAATCTAGCACACTGACAGTAAAGCTGAACGGAACAACCCTAGACAGGGCGCCAATCCATCATGGCGCATACACACACAAACACACATTCATTCATACACTAACAGGCAATTTAAAGACACCAATTAACCTATCATGCATGTCTTTGGAATGTGAGCGAACACGGATCATCTTGCTGTGAGGCTGCACTAACCACCATGCGTGTATGTGTGCGAGTGTCTTCAAATCTCTAAATGAATCACAAAGACAAAACACACACCAGTACAGTGCTGAGCCAGTCCTCTGTGAGCGTTCGTACTTGTTGCCATCCTTCATTCAAAACAAATAGCTGATCCTCAAGCTGAGCCTCGCTGCCCTCCACTACGGCCTGCAGGGCGGCGCTGTTCTCTGTCACCTTACACAGATCTGCTTTCTTACAGTCATTCTCCTTCAGTAGACCCTACACAGACCATGTAAAACACATTGATGGCCATAAGACTATGATACAGAATAAATCACAAACACACACACACACTTACATTTGCCCAGGCAATCTCTGCATCAATGTCAGCTGGCATGTCGCCTGTGTTAATCTTCTGCTCCAACAGCGTGTGTGTAGATGTAATCCAATCCTGCAAGGCGGTGCTGTCCTTCTGCAGTCTCTGAGACAGAGATAGAGCTTTCTCCAGCTCTTGTTTCCCCTCAGTCACCTAAGACAAACACAGAATCATAGACTGAGGCACAAACACACACTTAATAGCAGCAGTGACTTTTAGTTACTAATTAATCCATCATACTGCAGACTGAATTAGCACTTATACACATACACACACACACACACACACCTGTGCACCCAGGTCATTGTATAGTAATTTGAGTGCAGTGAGTTGCTCGTCCATGCTCTTTGGATTCTCCGTTTGTTGTTTCTGGACAATCTGTCGGCCTGTTTTGATAACTGTCTCCACCTCCAGCTTTACCTCACTCAGCATTTTATATAGCTTCTACACACAAACACACAGGTTATGAGCGCATGTGTGACCATGTCTGTACAAGGCCTGATATGAATGGTTGAATGTGTGTGTATTTACCATGCAGCCAGAGAGGTGTGTTTGTATGTGCTCTGGCTGTGTATCAGTGAGTTCCAGGATATGAAGCTCTGCACGGGCATTCTCCAGGACTCTCTTACAATCCAGCATGCGCTGCTCAAAGTTAGCTGGTTTCTGGAAAAGCTGGAATTTTGTGTTGATCTCCCGGAATTTCCTCTGCACAGAAACAGGAAAACAAATCAATCAATCAAATACATTTAATTTAGAGACTAATTCAACAGATACCATGCATCAAGTTTGGAATGAACAATTTTTTTAAGTTTTCATCTATGAACAGAAATTGGATATACAGGTTTCAGAAAGATACTGATTTGGATTATTGATAGGTCAATAGTTCAGTTTCTGATTATTCATCAAAAGGTCAGGGTTTAAGCTCCGGAAATGCAAAGCCGCCACTGTTGATCCATTGAGCAAGGCCCTTAACCTGGCACTGTATGTTGGCCGACACCAACTCTAAACCAAACTTCCTACATCCTTGCTGGTCTTAAGCAATCATCTGGCCCAGAGTTATAAAATTCAATATCATCTTAAAAACTCATCAACCTCCTCCTGGGACAAACTTTTACCACCTTACTGTAGTGTTTTAAAGAAATAGTGTTTTTGTATTATGTATTGAATTCAGCTAAAATCCATTCAAGTTTTTTAGCAGTTATTTTAACAATTAAAAAAAAAAAACTAACAATTCCATCTCCTGAAAGCTTGTGCACATTTGTGACATTTGCCACAGAGCGTCAAATACCTCATGGCAATAACGCTAACGGTAATAATCCTGACCTGCAGCTGATCGAGCATGGTGCCACCACGTGAAGATTTGCCATCAGACGCAGGAACCAGAACGTTCCCCACATTTCTTTTGCGAAAGTCCTCCAGAGAGACCTCGTGTGATGTGATATCAGCCTGGATGGCCTGAAACAAAAGGACAGAGATAAATAAGGTGATAAAAGGTCAGCGGTTTGTGTGCTAGAGAGAGAGAGAAGTGGTCTATCATTCAAATGTTTGGTTATGCCTTCTAATTCAGTGATTTACTTTATTTTTATTATGTTCTGCATTATAGATTGAAGTTAAAGACAGAGAAACGATGATGCATCACTACTATGTAACTCACTAAAAAATTTGAACATATTTTAAACTTAAGATTTCTCAAAGTAGACACTTTTTACACACATGATATTCTCTCAATTAGCTGAGGTATCACCTGGAATAGTTTGCAGTTAGCAGTTGTGTCTTGTCAAATGCTTTTTTTATGAAATTTCTTGCTGTATGTGTGTTTAAGATCATAAAACTAAGTGTATTTATAAAACTATAAGATAAGCTGTTTACCACAGTTTTGTTTACTCTATAATAGAAAAACATTAAAGGATAATGTGTATCCAATCTGTTATGTTTTACTTTATATACCTGTGCTTCCTGTGGTATCTGAAAGGCATCTATGCGGTCAGTGAGGTAGGAGGTGAGTGTTTGATCAAGTTGAGCAAGTGAGTCCTGGAGTGTTTGCAGCGCTGCCTCGTTCTCCTTCAGAGTACGTAACTGCTGTTCTAGAGAAGTTTGGCGCTCCACCACCTGCACACATTGCACAATAACATGTTTGAGTTACAGACCAAAGAAGATCATGATATTAAATATGTTATAAACTGTTAACAACATCTCACACGCACACCCCAACATACCCGCTGCTTGAGCTCGTCATAGCGGGAGTTAAATTTGTCAAGTTTCTCGGTGATGAGGTCATCCAGAATACCACCGTCAATCAAAGTCTGACTCAGCTCCCGGATCTGAGTCCTGTTATCTCCTGGGTGACGAAGAACTGACTCTAAAGACTGTGTTAAAGAGACAGACAGAGAGAGAGATGGACAGCAAGATAAAGAGATTAAAAACACAGAGTCATTAGTTAAGCTAATGAGTGACAAAGAGTGAGCGAGCAAATAAGAGTGAGATAGAGAGAGATGGTTAAAACTGATGCTAAGCATTTGCATGAAAATAACTTCTAAAACACATGAAAAAGGAAAATGAAGTAGGTGCTGTTGTGGTACAAATGTAAATCAGTAAGATTAATGTACCTCTATAGCCTGACTGATGGAGTCTGTGTCCTCGGAAAGATTCTCTGTAGCCTTCACACTCTCCTCTAAAGTGTTTAACCAGCTTGATTCCAAATCTAGGTACTGCAGCAGCTCCATCCAACAGGACCACACCTCCTACAGCACAGTGGACATGTTATAAACCTGTTATAACACTACAGAATAATTGCTTCGCCTACAGGAGAGTGGACACATGATAAACCTGTTATCACAATACATAATAAACCTGTTATCACAATACATAATGATTACATAATCTAAAGGCACATTGGGTGTGTTTTAAACCTGTTATTACACCACAGAATAATTACATCACCTACAGAAGAGTGGACTCGTTATAAACCTGTTATTACACTATATAATAACATTCTATAGTACAGTGGATGTGTTAAACCTATTACAATATTTAATAATTACATTTACAGCAGATTGGGTGTGTTATAAACCTGTTATTACGCTATTTAATAATTACATCTCCTACAGCACATTGGATGTGTTGTAAACCTGTTATTACACTACAGAATCATTACATAATTTACATCACAGAGGATGCATTATAAACCAGTTATTACACTATATAATTACATAATACGTAATTATATAGCACACTGGGTTATAAACCTGTTATTGCCCCAAAGACTAATAACATCTCCTACAGCACAGCGGACGCTTTATAAACCTGTAAATACACTACAGAATAATTACATAATCTTCATTATATAGGAGGTGTTATAAACCTGTTAATACACTACAGAATAATTACATAATATACATCACAGTGGACTTGTTATAAACATGTTATTTCACTACAGAATAATTACATAATATACAGCATAGTGAACATGTTATAAACCTTTCATGGCATTATTTAATAATTACATCTCCTATAGCACAGGAGATGTGTTATAAACCTGTTATTTCACTACAGAATAATTACATAATATACATCACAGTGGACTTGTTATAAACCTGTTATTTCACTACAGAATAATTACATAATATACAGCACAGTGGACATGTTATAAACCTTTCATGGCATTATTTAATAATTACATCTCCTATAGCACAGGAGATGTTATAAACCTGTTATTTCACTACAGAATAATTAGATAATATACATCACAGTGGACTTGTTATAAACCCGTTATACCACAGAATAATTACATAATATACATCACAGTGGACTTGTTATAAACCTGTTATTACACTTTGGATAAACTTGCTATACTTGTATTACTACAAACACTACATTATCATACAAATGCTATTAAAAGTTGATACATCGCACAATACCCTATGTACGCTATGTATGTATTTGTTTCATAATGTACAGGTGTCAGCTATTACACCACAGCATAGTGTACAGAGAATGTGCAGAAAGTTATGTCTCTGTGTACATTTTGTTCGATTGCGGGCATGGGCCCATGTGCTTTTTACCTCCAGCGTGTGGCACTTGCTCTTAAATCGGTCGCACAATTTTTGGTAGTTTTGGAGGACATTGGCTAACTCGCTGCTTAGATCTTGCCCACCAGCGGGCGATTTAGCCATCAACACGTTAATGTTGTCCTTCAAAATCTTCACTCGTACCTCCTTCTGTAGCACGTCTTCTTTAGCCCTCTTACATACATACAAAAAAAGGACAGACACACTTTAACACAAATACAAATACTGTGTTAATGTGTAATAATAAGCTAAAATAAATGGATGATGGCTGCATGAACAAGTAGGTGAATTGGTTTTTTCTCAGGATTTGAATGTTTATATTTGCTAGAGTTACTATTAAGTGACAATTGGAACAAAGGTTAACTATAACCTTTATTAACATTAAGATTATTTGTGTTGGATCATTAGGATGATTTGTGCTGTAGTTCAAGAGGAATAAAAGCCTGGTCTGATCTGATCCATTTTTTATATGACGTGGGTAAATCCATTTCATGTCCAACTGCATTGCACAACCCCAGTATTTATTATTTTTCCATAACTCCATGCCACTACGTGTTTTATTCCTTATATAGTCATGTAACATGCAAATAAATGTTTAGCAAAGATCCATTCGGAATGCTTTATCAAACATAAAAACACCAGAATGGGTGGCCTTGCAATGTTTGTGCAGCTGTGTATTATATATGCATGTGCGTACCTTCATTTCCTGCAGAGCCTCCTCCAGCTCCTCAGGACCCTTATACTCAAAATCTCTCATTAGGAACTCCTCGTCTACCTGAGACATCCACTCTCGCATCTCCGACAAGTCCTTCTTTAAGTTCAACACTTTCTGCAGCTCCGCTATAAATCCAACACCCATGATCAAGCTAATCAAATATATTGATGAGCTAAATCAAATGTCCTTAATTGGGTATTGAACTCAATATCCCAGAACTCCAGACACCGTAGTATATGGCAAACTAGCAAGGATTGAACCATTTTGTTAAGCTCTGTGCCCCATGCATAGCCTTGCCTCTGTGACATCTTACACAAGCATAATTAGTACCCACAAGGAATAGCAGCAGTTCTAAGTGTTGGAGAAGTTTAAGAAGGTATATAAGACTTTGGGGCTTAAGAAAAAGTTCCCGAAGTACAACTTCTGTGGTGTTTCCTCTGCCTCAGCCATTCTTGTCTAGCTGATATGCTAAAAATGTAATGGCTTTAAGATATTTAAGATTTTCATCCATGTCCCTTCACTTTCCACATCCTCCAGCATGCTCTTTTATTCATACCACTGGTGTCTGCCAAGGGCTGAATTATTTTATTTGGGTGCCCTGAGACAGAAACTGACCAGAGTTCTTTAAATTCAACAAAGGTGATATCCAACTTCCTTGTTTGGGGTGAAATCAATGCTTTTTTAAGTCCTTTCTGAAAGCTTTTGATAGCTCTAACATAATTATTGATCAGGCTGGAGGGCCTACATTTAAACACAGGATAAGCAGTAGGAGACGTTTTAAAATGGCATTTTCACTGCTGGCAATGGGGAAAAATGACAAGGTCAAACCTTTACAATGTGTCTATCTATAAAACGTGATTTGAGAAAAGTTTAGTTTAACTACATGTAACAACAATATTCACACAGCTACATTGTTTATACAAAACATTAAATAATATTTTATGCCCGTGACAAAACACCTTTGAACCTCAGAGGAATGGATCTTACATGAAGGTTTGGTGTGGTATAGTTTATCAGCAAGCACATTAGCAGAAGAATCAAAATTCTGCATGTTGCATGATGGTACCTCTGAAGATCAGAATTCGTTTGACAGATCAATAACTGAGGAAGCTAGAGCAAAAAGGATCTGGGTTTGATCCCAACTAGGGACAACCAGGGAAATTTCTGTGTGGAGTTTGCATGTTCTCCCTATGTTTGTGTATGTTTATTCTGAAAGTGACTCCAAACACAGCCCAACCTTAAATAAGAGACACACATGCATTCAGCCATCCACATGATGTTGAGGCTGTTGTGAATCAAAAGACCAGGTCAACTTCTCCATTGCTATATGTCTTTTGTAAGCACTTTATGCCCCAATAGCTTTATGTGGGATCTGACCAAATGTAGAACCCTTCATACATCAATGACACTTTGACAATGACACTGTCACAGGTTCACAAATGAATACTTTTTAGATCACAATTTGCAGTTATTAACCACTGTATAGAAAGAATGGCACAATATCTTCCATTTCACCCTTCTAGTCATACAATATTTGCCCCTTAACCAAGCCACTATTATACTTAACTATTATACTATATTTTACTGACTCTAACTTCAAGAGCTGACTTTTCACATTGTCTGAGGGTTGCGTCAGGAAGGGCATCCGGTGCCGAATAAATGATGTGAGCTTTTCAGTGATGATTGACTCGCTGTGGAAACCCCTGATGAAGAGAGAGGCCGAAAGACAAAGAAGAATCAGGTTGAGAGACTTTACCCATGGAGTGCCTGTACAACTACTTCCTCATTCTTCTTGGTGCTGCTCTCGCATTTCTGGTTTATACAATACAGTCACAATGCTGGTCTTTTTTATAGGGTGTTCACAGAAGCTACTGAAAATGAATGACTCAGATGTTCATCAGACATACAAGAATATAAGTAAAGCACTATCCAGCAAGACTTTAATTTGTATGCGTCGTCATACATACCCAAATACCAAGGTATGGATGTAGTTGCCTTTTATCCTGCAAGACAGACTGTTTGTACATAAAAGTAACTAGGCTGTCACATAACCTTTGAGGAAACAGCCATTGTAAACAGCAGTATCCCAATTGTATTATTCAAAAATGAAGTGTGTCATAGCCATTAATGCAATGAGTCCATTAAAGAGTCCATTAAAGTCTTTTGAAATGAAGGAGCCACACTTCAAGACATTTTTAAACAGAATGGTGATATCAGACATCATTTATGGCGGCTAAGGCTCTGGGATATGGATCATAAGGTTGGGGACTTTGGAACCCCAACACTTCCAAACTGCCAGTGTTGGTTTTCTGACCAAGATCCTTTAAGTTCTCTGCTCCAAGGGCACTGTACTGCAACTGGCCCTGCACTCTGTCTAAAACTTCTTTACAAGCTGGGATATGTGAGAAAAAAGAGAATTTCATACTGCAGTATGGTGTATGTAACAAATACAGCCTTCTAGTCTGCTTTATTAATATCGTCTGCACGCAGGCAGATACAGAGCTGAGTGATTGGAAAGACTGGCTCTGTCTTAGAGTGTCTTCTGAATGCAAAGAAGGTCTTGACTTAGAGAAAAGTATGATGACTAAGTTTTCATTCATGTTGGTAAGCAAATACCACCTCATCCAAAGTGTCTGAAGGAGAGATGTTGCTGCTGTCAGACTGTACAATCAGCAGTGCTCCCAGTGGCCCAATATACTTTACATATTATAAGCATCCATCCATCCAACCATCCATCCATTCATTCATTTATTCATTCATTCATTCATTTAATATATAGACGGTAAAATTCAATACTGTTATTTGTTTTTCCTATTTTGCTGTGACAACTTTCCCCACCATAAGTCTATAAAGGGAATATCTTATGTTAACAACCCTTAAAAATATATCATGCTGTTATAGCAATATCATCTGAACAATCTAAACTTTTATTATTAAAATGAAAAATGTCTGATGCGTCAGAATTACACAACCCACAACAGAGCAGACATTTTATCTCCCAATCACCAGCTATATTACATTCTAGGTGGCACGGTGTTGCAGTGGGTACTGTTGTTGCCCTACAGCAAGATGAACCTGAGTTCCCAAAGTGAAAAAATCCAGGAAATTTCTGTGTGGAGTTTGCATCTGCCTGTGCTAATATTCTTCAGGTTTCCTACATGCATTCCAAAGAGATGCATGCTAGGTTAATTGGTGCCTCTTATGTAGCCCCTTAATGTCTAAGACTGTGTGTCCATGTGCCTGACAATGGCGTTCTGTCTAGGGTTGTTCCTGCCCTTGTGCCCAGAGTTGCCGATGGCCCAGTGCAGATTAGGTGAAAGATAATTTTGGAGGGATGGATATTACATTATTTCTTTATTAAAATCTATTAATAAACATTGCTGAATGTTTCACATGCTTAAATATATATACATATATACCTGGTTATACCATAAGCATGTCAATCCAATGCTTAATTCTCGGTTCAAACATACATGACCTGCTGCTGTGCGAACTTTAGCTGTGTGTTTGTTGATGGATCCTCTGCTCTTGGTACACCTGTGATACAGTGTTATGTGAACAGCCCACAAGTGAGGATTTTGCTGAAACAATGAAACCACACCTCTAGGTTCAAACTGTCTGACAACAGTTTCTGAGTTTGCGATGTAATAACCTATTGGGGCAATTTAGCACTTTATCAATTGTAAATAAGTCTAACTCTTGAAATACAACCCTGGGTTCACACCTGGACTGTAGTCCAACAGGTGCCAAGCTCTGCCATGAGTAAACATTAATGCACTAGCCGAAAATAAATTCATATCTCGATATCCTTTACTCTGGCCTAGGGCAAGATGATGGCCAAGTGCCAAAGATGACATTCAGCCTGAGCCCTTTGAGCTTGTCCATGTTTCAGAGTAAAAGAGAGTGGATTGGGCTTTGTGTGTGTAAGAGAACCAAGGCTGCACATAAAAGCTCTCAGTGCACAACCACTACAGAAAGGGACAGAGAGATGGAAGTGATGTACTCTGAATACTAATCCTGTTAGTTCAGCAATCAAAAGCCATGCTGCATTCTCATCGCTATGTTGCGTACCACCTCTCTCTCTCTCTCTCTCCCACACACACGCACACATACACTATCTCTCTCTCTCACTCTCTCTCTCTCTCTACCTTACCATTAACTTGTAGCATTGCAGCCTTGAGTCTTGACTCAAACAAAGAGCAAGTCATTATAATTGTCAGGCAGATAGAAAAACTTCCCGTTTAATGGTTGTCTGATCAAATGAATTCAAAATGCAGCTTTAGACCTACTGCTTCAATTACTGCCCAAGAAAAGAGTCTTTTTTATCTTTAAAAAGGGAATGACAATCTACTCGAGTACAACAAGCAAGATGCAAAACAAAATTACATTTGACTCGATGTTAATGCTATCTTATCACTCTTTTTATTCAGTAATGTAATAAACAACTATACAGCAATGTCTCTCGTAGCCGACAGCACTACAGTAATACACTGTTCCTTTTTTTCCACTGTTTATTTTGTGTAAACTCCACTTTGCCTCTGTTTTTGTCCTTATCTCATAAAACAAATGGTTATAAATAAGACACACTGTACAAGATTTAGGTATCCTAATCTTTTTTGTATTTCTTTCATCAATTCATTCATTCATTCATTTATTCATTCAATTATTATTATCTACTTACTCCACACAGGTTGTGGACCAGTCAGTGCCAACCCTGTACCTATAGGTGCAAAGTAAAGACAAGGCGCTACTCTATTGTAGGACACACAGACAAACAGAAGCACAGCCACTCACACAAATTCACCCATTAAGGGCCACGTTCGGAGAAATATAGCATGCATGTCTTTGGACTGTGGGAGAAAACCTGTATGAACACAAGAACATGGAAATTCCACACAGAAATTTCCCAATGTCGCCCCACCCAGAGAATGGACCCAGGTCTTTCTTGTGGCTACCAACTGCACCACTGTGCCTCCCTAATATTTTTGTTCCGTAAATACGTTTAATGATATTTACTTTCATTAATTCTGCATCGAGTTAATACTAAGTGATTTTATATTTACATAAGCTATTGTACTTACCTATCAAGATATTATTATATGTTGCACAACAAAGTAAATGGTAATGCGAAAGACAAAGTATCCAGAAGAACTGTCAGATTCCCCACAACAATTAGGCCACATAAATAATTAGATAGATAGATAGATAGATAGATAGATAGATAGATAGATAGATAGATAGACTGTAGTATAATAAAAGGTAGGGCTACATTATTTTTTATATTTATTTTTTTTATTATTTTTAAATGATGTGGGTATAGTAAATAATTTTTTATCTACACAAATGGGACTACTAACCTAAAGTTCCGGAGTTTAAATCTTTTAAATAAAGACATGTTGCAAAGCAAAGATGGCTATAAAATAATGAATATATTTTTTACATAAAAACATTACAAATTCATGAAACAGTAAGGAATCCAATATTCGATGAGATATGAGAGCAAAGGTGGAAAATGTGTGCAGTTTTAAAAGCAAAATTCTCAGTAGCTTTCATTGTGATTTGTATTGGAAAATTAGGGCAAAATAATTCTGCACTGACTCTTTATGCATACTTTACTTCAACATTTCACACAATTGTTGTCCTAAAAAATAATAGGATGCCAAAACCTTTTACAGTATTGGAGTTTATGTAGATTATGTTCTGTGTCCCATTTTTTTGCAGATGTTGCCTCCTTTCTAACACACACACAAACACCGGCCACCTGTTTTTTATTTTCATATGGTCTGCCACACAGGGGATTATTTAAGCTTCACCTAACTCATTTCAAGGTGCAATGGCCTAGGGAGTTAAGCAGCACTTTAATCCGCCATCTGAGAGTAAGTAAGCAAGAGTGTGTTTACATGTGTGTGTGTGTGCGTGTGCGTGTGTGTGTGTGTGCGTGTGCGTGTGTATGTGAAAGAGAGAGATAGAGTGTGTTACAGAGAGAGAGAGAGAGAGTGTGGGTTAGAGAGTGATGCATTACTACGGGTTAAATGGCTTTTTGGCTTAACAACAGTATAAATCTTACAAATCCCATCATCAAGCCAGACGATTCATAATCCTTTCGGAAAGCTACGTCTTCAGCACGTCCTACAAAATGAAGCTGTCAAACCCACCAGTGCACACATATTTGTGAAAACAGAAGACATTAGCAAAAACATAATCACATTTTGACAAAAAATTGTAATTACACTGAACAATCACTTAATTAGGAACATCTGCCTAATAAATGGTTAGTCCAACTTTGACACAAGAGAACAGTTTCTGTTTCCTACACTTTTGCTACACGGTGATACTGTGGAACAAGAAGAGTCCACAAATCCAGCTGTTAACCCATATTTGGTAAATGACAGATCATGATCTTATACGAGAGCCGATTGTTGGGTATTTAACTAGGACAATATATTAGTGATCATAGACCATAAGTTAGATGACCCCAATCCACTAATCATTCATTTTAATATACTGTATACAAGATATTCTGTATACAACAGTCAAATTCTCTAATCAAATTATGTATTTGATTTCTACAACTGGAGCTCTAAAGGTAGGTCTGACTGAAACATTAAAAACATTTTACTTTAATGCATTTATTCATATACATTAGTATTACCATGGTAACAGGAGCCTGTAAAACAATAATACATGAATTAATTCATACACCCATTATCTTCCGCTTAAGCCACATAACCACCCTGCAACTATGGGCAAAAGTGCAGGTAGTATGTATATTTTTGGTTATGTAGAAACATTATACAGGAAAAGACGGTGGGTAAGTAAGAAACATTTAAAAATATTATTTATAACAGTAAATAACTTGACTCACAGATGGACCATATCATGTATGTACCTATAGAAATATACCTATACAATTATGTACATATACAATGTACCTATACAATTAAAATATATATACAGTATTTATACACTTTATTTCCAAAAAGTATTCGCTCACCTGCCCTGACTTACATATGAGCTAATCCATAGGGTTCAATATGATGTCGGTCCAACCTTTAAAGCTTAAACAGCTTTAACTCTTTTGGAAAGGCTGTCCACAAGGTTTAGGGTTGTGTTTGTGGGAAGTTTTGACTATTCTTCCAGAAGCGCATTTGTGAGGTCACACACTGATGTTGGACGAGAAGGCCTGGCTCTCAGTCTACGCTCTAATACATCCCAAAGATGTTCTATCAGGTTACAGTCAGGACTGTTAGGTTGCAGGCCAGTCAAGTTCATCCACAGCAGAATCTGTCATTCGTGCCTTATGGACCTTGCTTTGTGCACTGTCACGTTGAAAGAGGAAGAGACCAGTTCCCACAAAGGTGAGAGCATGGAATTCTCCAAAATGGGTTGGTATGCTAAAGCATTCAGATACCTGTGGCCATGGAAGTGATTGGAACACATGAATTCGATAATTTGGATGGGTGAGCAAATACTTTTGGAAATATAATGTATAATTGTGTGCAATTTTTTGACATCCCTACTCAAGAAAAACAGAGTTCGTAAGGATTCACTTATTCTTTGTGTAAAATGCAGTAAGATGTTAAGCAAGACAGAGTATGACAATATGACACAGGTTTTGTTAATAGAAAAGCATCAGCTGAGTATTTTCTAATGTAGACTCTCTTTTTAGCAAGAAATTAGTAAGGAGAGAAAATCAAAGGCAACAGTGAACTCATTATGACCTACAGGAAATGTAGGGAACCATAAAAACAAGATAGAGTCACACAGAAAGGAAGAGATTTTACCCAGTATAATCATGAAAAATGAAACAAGCATGAATGAGCTTGCTATTCATTCATTGAGAGAGAGAGAAAGAGTTAAAGAGACAGAGAAAGAGAGAAAGAGAGAGAGAGAACACATTTGTGTAAGAACAGAATGATGCATGGTCTATAAGCAGCTATGTTTCTATCCTATACAGACTATGAACACTGACACCTTGTTTATGAATATAAACTTATGATCGATATAACTTTGATCCTGTCATCAAATTAGCATTGATGCTGAAATGACATTAAATAATATATTAATAAAGAGCGCACACTTCAAATATTGCAAAATTCATTCTGAAATGCTTGTTTTTAGGATCCAAGTGTTACACCCTCTTAGAACTAAAACCAAAGCTATGGAAATGAGCCTGGAAACAAAGAAGCACATCAGAAGGAACAGCCAGCACTTCAGCACAGTGGTTGAAATGCATGTTTAATTTTAAATATGGCTGCAATTTATCATGCAAACCTGAAACAGTATACTACATTGTGGAGCACAACCTGTGGCTTAAAAATGTGAATATGAAATATAACAAAAAAGTGATGGAAAGATAGCAAATGGGGTCAGCCATGGCTTAATAGATAGGGTAAAGGGCTGGGGATCAAAAGATCTCTGGTTCAAACCCCACAGGCAAGTCATGGCTGAAGTGCCGTTGAGCAAAGCACCTAACACCCAAATGCTCCCCTGCGCCTCAGAAGGGCAGCACAATGCTCCAGGTGTTCAGCCCTGGATGGGATAAATGCAGAGAACAATTTTTCTGAAGGAGATCAATAGAGTATCTATTGTTATTATTATTATTATTATTATTATTATATAATATAACAGTAATATAGTAGTAATATAGTAAGTTAACAAATGAGGGAATGCATTTGATTGCTAATTAGCTGCAATGATTCTTATGTAAAAAACATAAATGCTTTTCCAGCAGTTTACTCTACCCACTGACCAGTCCAGGCTGTATGAATTCTTTATGTGGAAAATAGTTTAAGTATAAATATACATGGGTTGGACAATGAAACTGAAACACCTGGTTTTAGACCACAATAATGTACTAGTATGGTGTAGGGCCTCCTTTTGCGGCCAATACAGTGCCAATTCGTCCTGGGAATGACACATACAAGTCTTGCACAGTGGTCAGAGGGATTTTAAGACATTCTTCTTGCAGGATAGTGGCCAGGT
>JAOUQT010000011.1:9008897-9023307 GCA_025769995.1 Xyliphius kryptos | reverse complement strand
TACCTGGAATCGAACCAGGGACCCTCCAATCACAAGGCTGGTTTCTTAACCACAAGCCTACGACTGCCCCTACAACTACTACTATTACTAATAATAATAATATTAATAAGAGGAAGAAGAAGAGGAAGAATATGAATATGAAGCATATGAAGAATTTTACTGTATATTTTTATGTGCAGTAAGTTGTCTAATCTCTTTTTTATTTCTCATGTAGATGGCAGGCAATAGCAAAGAAAAAAAAATAACACAATGTTAAACATTTTAGACAAAGGAACAGCTGAATGTACAGTATTAAATGTGTCAGGGAGTATAACATTATTTTTGTGATTTAAATGTTTAGCTAATTTAGCACTGATGCTGTTGACAAATTGCACGTATAAAATATTCAAAATTCAAAAATTCAAAAAACATTTTTACTATTCAGTCGACTGTCAACATTAAATTATTTGGGAACAACTTGCTTAGACTGTCAAACTTGCTGTGGCCTTCAGATTAGATCAAAACATTGTGTAAATAACTTCTGCTGCTCAAATGTGCTACTGATTTTATGCACCTAAACTTTGTAAAAAGCCCTTCCAGAAATACTGAAAGTGTATCATATGGATTTAGAATGGGACATCACTCAACATTATACGCATGTAAAGGCATATGAGCATATTCATGGCAATTCATGGTAGCAAACCTACAGTGAAACAATTTACAACCTATGAGCAAAGCAATAGTGTGGAGTGACAGTAACAAATTTTTAGGGAATGGGAAGCATGATTTGTATAATCACTCCCAAAAGAATAAAAGTGAATATACTGTAATAGACAGTAAATAGCTAAGAACTTATTTGCTCTAAATCTGACCTATGCTTACACACAAATAAACCGTCTGACTATGTATTCTTAATCATCCAAATGTCTCAATAATGATCATAGAAAACGATTATATTAACCATAAACTGCGAATTCAAAAATATAAAGGCTGGCTTTATTGCCAGGGCTTTTCTTCAGGGACAGATGTGCCTGGTAGTGAAATACTAAATACAGCATAATGTCCTTAATCTGTGTGCATAAACATGTATAAATTGTACTGCACATTATAATACATGAATGCTGCAAATCAGTTTAACACTTAAGACACTTTCTCTATCTCTCTAATTCTTTGTCTCACAATGCAATCACACACTCAATGAATTGAAGTGAATTGAATATGTGCTCCTTTAGGTACTGTAAACAAAATGACTTATTAGAAAATCCGTCTTTACTTTAGGGCAATTACAAGAATGTTATTGCCTTTGATTACAGTAAACCTGCCTGTTCATTGGCAGGTTTAGTTAATATTCAATCATGAGTTAGACAGTGATTCATATGCTAGCCTGTATTAGATATATAATAATCAGACAAAAATAGTGCAACAAACTCTAATTAAAGACTTATGACTAAATCAGTGTATGTGCTTTTCTTTCCTCATTGTAACTACCACTTACTAGCACTTAAACATTACACAGAAAAAATATGAGAATATACCAGAACCAGAAGTAAGACCAAGTTTTGATATTGCTATTTTTTTATATGAAATGATACAAATTTGCACTGTTTATCTGTATAATAGTTTCATAATTGATTACCCAGATACTATTGTTAGATTACAAGAGTTTAAGCAATATGTGGTCATGGTTGAAAATTTCATGCAAGTTCATGCAAATAATCGAGCCTTATTTCCCACAAGGCTTTACAGACAGACAAAGTAGCCAGCAAGCAAGCTTTGCATAATGGCAGACAATGCTAGGATTGTTGGTTTGATTTTGTCGTAAAGTCATGACTTGCATGCAAATGGGTCAGAATGGAATGGTTGAAAATTTCATTTTGGGTCAAATTCAAAGCATCTAGACCGCCTATATTACCAAATCCTGACCCACTTTGTAAGTCTGTGTATAAAACTCTCAGCACAAAGCAATTATCAGGAAAAGAAAAAAAATCAATCCACCCCACAAACCAGGACACCCAGTAATATAAAAAGAGGGGGATTGATCCCCGCTACTCTACATCATCAATATTATCACTCACACTTTACACTGCTGAGGAATGGGATCAGGGATTAGGAATACTGTTCTGCCCCTAAGCACTATCTGACCAAACTATGTTGCTGGATAT
The DNA here is from genome assembly GCA_025769995.1 of Xyliphius kryptos. NCBI lineage: Eukaryota > Metazoa > Chordata > Actinopteri > Siluriformes > Aspredinidae > Xyliphius > Xyliphius kryptos. The sequence goes on along the minus strand of JAOUQT010000011.1, from coordinate 9,021,166 downwards.
CTATAGCTGTCCCCTATGAGGAGAAGCTAAAAGGGTTGATTTCCAGTGCTGCAAGGTCACAGGAAGACTGTATCACATTTTTTCAGAATACAAGCATATTTAAAGACTATATTACATTTACCTCTGATGCCCACAGAGCACCAAAGGCCATCTTACTTCGACATGCTTACACTATCCCATTAGGCATCGCAGGCTTCAGCTACTGATTTATTCATTTATGCTGCTGGTGTATACTAAGCAACAAACCATAAGGAATTGAGTTTTTCTTTTTTATGAACCAAGAGGCATATAGTGACGAAATTCCAGCAGAAAAAAAATCAACAGCTGCCTTACTTTTACTACTTCTCATTCAAAGCTTGGCTTATTTAAAATGTTAATATTTTGTATAAAATATAGCCGGAAATGAGCTCTTTGGCAGCGGGGTGAAATGTGTATCATGCAGATATAAGCATAATGTGTAATCAGTTTTGGGCTAATTTAAGGCATTTCATGAACTGTTGACCTGGGAGAATTACTCAAAAAAGGGCAATTATATTCTATTGCAAATCTGGTTAGGATAAAGCAACCAGAACCAAAATAATACACTACATACCATGAAGTATGTGTAACTGATTGCATAGACACAGAACCTTGGAATGTTTAAGGGTTTAAAGATTAAGAACCCATTTGTTATCCATTGTTTAATTCAGAATTTATCAGTATTTGTATTAATGCAGAAAAAATGAAAATAAATTAAGTGTGTCATATAACTGGTCTGAATTTCAGTTTTTACACAGAAATTTCCAACAACAGAACATGCTTTGGGTCAACAATCCAGGCTGGTGAAGTTAGTGTAATTATGTGGAGAATGCGTTTTTAACACATCTTGAGCCTGTTAATAAAAATCTCACAATAATCAATGGCCACAGGCTGTGCTCAGCATGTGCATAACTTCATGGCCACAGTTATCTATATTCTAATGGCTTTGTCCAGCAAAATAATGGAGCTATTTACAAATAAAAAAGTCATTTCAAAAGGGTGAGACAAAATAAAAATATGTGAGTCTTTCTCACTGACCCTCCAGACACCAGATCTTAATCCAATAGAATATACACTATTTCAAATGTGGTAAAAAATGAAAGTGATTCACATTTAGGTGTACTTGAAAGAAATGTATAAAAGAAATTGCATGATTCAGTCGTGTGAACATGGCTCCCTATGTCAAAGGAATGTTTCTGATCGAGGTTCTGAAAACAAAGGGAGGTCCCATACAATAATATTCATATATAAAGGGTTGTGAGTGTAGGTAATTAGCTCGGCTTTCAGTAGTTATCTAGTACATACTCACTTTTCAATAATAAACATGCCATGCAGTTTGTTGTCTATACCGCACAGCTAATAAAATCAGACCAATTTATTTTTTTCACATATATAAATGCAAAAGCAAAAAATATTTTTTGAACTCACACATATAACAGCAGGTGGCATATGATTGTTTAGATTTATGACATTTGGCACAGGAGTGACTCACAATTCAGAGTGACTTACAATTGAGCAATTAAGGAATAAGTGTTTGCTTAAGAACCCAACATAAGCAGCTGGGCAGTAGTGGGATTTAAAAGTATGAGCTTCTGTTCAGGAGTCCAACTGAGCTACCACCACAATGATCACTAGAAGCCACCATTTACCAGATATGGGTAAACTGAGAGACTTTGACTAAGTTTAGACAGATAGATGGCTCCCAGAGATGTGCTGCCAGTAACACCTGAGCATCTCCCGTACCTTGGTACTGGAGTGTAACAAGAGAGGAGGAACCATAAAAAAACATCCACCTGAAGGTCACATAGAGGCTGGAAACCTGACAATAATTGAAGAGGAAAGCATTGCATAAGCAAAGTCATCTAGTTGTGCTGCTACACCTAATAAAGTAATCTTTCAGTGTAAATGCAATATTGTTTCAAGTATTATAAGTTTTTACAGGTCACCACACACATCAGGAACTTAGCTTGTGTTTTCAAACTCAAAGTTACTACAGATGCAGACCATGTAAAAATAATCAATTGAGTGGAGGAGGAAGTGTGATGAATTGCTGGTCATTTAGCCATCTCAGCATTTTATATAAACTCCAGTTAAGTAGAAGAGGTCAATAACAGACTATGTAAATTCCATCTTGCACTTTAATTCAAATAACTGGCTCTCCTGTAGCATATAAAGAAATGCTTGAAAAGCTGCAGAGATCAACCTGGCTGAACATAAAAGCATGTTCAATTCCTAGATACTGTTTACTTAAAAAAAGACAAAAAGAGTGGCCAAGTAAAAAGTAACCATGGCAACATGCCTCTCTGCACGGTGCTGTGAATTTTAAATTGATTTAGCATATTTTTTGTCATGTTTTCACTCAAACTGAGGCAGTTCACAGATGCCTAAAGTACATTATAAAGCCTAGGCGCTGATGAAAAATTATATACACCACAGGGATATTAGGATTGATATACATGGCAAAACACATGCTGCTTTGAAAATTGACTGACTGCAACAGAACGCATGTTTAAGCCAGAACAGAAAAAGTTTGAGTCAGAATCAATGTGTGAATCCGAGTGTGTGAATAAACCAAAGGGAATATATCTCCGCATTTGGGTTGTAGCAATAAATGTATGGTTTAGAAAATGTAGGATTCCCCATGGTCAGCAAGTGGGTGAATGTTCTGAGCAAATGACATGTACAAGGCTAACATAACAATCTTCACATGTGTTGGATCTCACAGGCTGATTTTGCACATCTGTCTATCTACCACCACCACCCCCTGTGCACACCGCCTACCCACACACAGTGTCATGAAAGATGTGCAGCAGATGCTAAACCCGCCCATTCTTCTCCTCAGCAGGAGGCACTCAAGATTAACCAAATTAATAGTAAATTAACACAAACACAAAAGAAATCCACGCATGCAAGAAAATCATAACCAAGCACCCAGGCAGCAAGCAAGCTAAAATCAGATGTGATGCATTATCAATGCAAGATTTTTCCACAAAAAAAAATACAAATCCATCTCCTAGTTGTTGCAACCTTTTTTTTTTACTAAACTATCTATGACACTGCTTCATAGCACCAAATTATTAAAATCATGGAGCACCAGAGTCTGGAACGATGCATAATTTTCCAGGTTCCTCACCGTATCGTACATGTAACAGGACATTTCCGGGCATGGTGGCATCATAGGCATTAAGACAATGAGAATAACTGCATTCATCCATTAGCAGAGGAAAGCAGCCTCAAGGACATTATGCAGATCAGTGGCAATGACAATCTGTTGGGCACAAAAGGCTCTCCAGAATAAGAGTTCTAAATAATTATTATAAAATTACTATTATTATTATTATTATTATTATTAAAAATAAAATAAAATATCTTAAATAAATAATAAAATCCTCAATGGGGCAAGAAACTTTGACTGTCCTACCCATCAGCGTTCATTATGGTTTTTGTCTACAAAGTGCTACACTTTATTTCCAAAAGTATTTGTTCACCCATTCAAATGATTGGAATCAGGTGTTTCAGTCACTTCCATGGCCACAGGTGTATAAATGCTTCAGCATACCAAGACATTTTGAACAATTTCATGCTCCCAACATTATGTAAACAGTTTGGAGCTGGCCCCTTCCATTTCCAACATTACTGTGACAAAGCAAGGTCCATAAAGACATGGATGACAGAGTCCATGAGAGACAGAGATGACAGTGTGTGACATCACAAAAAAGCTTCTGGAAGAATGGTCAAACATTCCCATAAATACACTCCTAAACCTTGAGTTGAGGCTGTTATAGCTGCAAAGGGTGAACCAACGTCATATAGAACCCTAAGGATTAGCTCATATGTAAGTCAAAGCAGATGAGTGAATACTTTTGGAAATATACTGTATGTTGCTTTTTCCCCTGACATCAAAACATGTGTATTTATGTACCTCATGTATTAAAGTATTAATATTTAAAATAATTATGTCTGTCAGTCTGTCTGTGCTCCATGGGATAAGGTTTTGCAGCCCCAAGGAGTCAAACCCCTGTTTCTAAGGATCCTGACTTTTTCCAGAAAAAGTATTGACTTAGTCATGAGGAATTCATAAAATACATAACCACGACAACATTTGGAACTTACAAAAAGAATGCTAAATATAATTAATCCAATGAAAGCAACCCCAGTTCTTTAAAATGTTGAAAACTCTTGTAATATGATTTGTAAGGTTATTACAAATACTGTACAAAACAGAGATACATGAGGTTATAGAGCAACAAGAATGACAAACATGCCTAGCAAGAAAGTGTTTCTGCTGTAGGAAGAATATATCTGTAATCATGATTCATAATATGTATGCAAACTAGTTACTTTATTTGATTTATTTCTTCTTCTGCACATCTGTCTTTAAAATTGTCTTACTGAAATGGAGACAGATATGATGCCTTTTCATCATCACCAAGTGTCCTCCTGCCTCTGGTTCAACCCAATGCTCCCATTTGAGTATATGTCCTTTTGTGACTCCCTAAGCTCAAACAATGCTAGAGATACACCTCCTCGCCTCTGATGCCATGATGGGCACTGCGTGAAATGTCACCATCTGTCACCTTAGAGTAAACGAAGACAAAATGTCGCCTTTTAGCAACAGCGTAATGGAGCAGCTGTATGAGAAATAAAAGATCTCCATATCATCTTAGCAAAGCTGGAATATTTATCAGGGTAACTTGCTCTCACTGTCCTGTTCTTCTCTTCAGTCAATCTCATTGTTCATTAGCAGCCCGGTTATACAACCTTTTTTCCCATTTTATCCACAATAAGCCTTACTTTAGAAGTAGTGCCTGACCCATCTCTCCTACAGTGTCAAGCTTCTCAAAAAAATCCAATTTATTTCAGCATGAGACAGACTCTGGCCTGTGTGCTCTGATGCTATCTGAGACATTTCTGTAGATAGAATGAAAACAAACTTCCAGAGCCCCGATTATTGTCTGGAACCTTTTTTTTTACATTTTCAGTCCATTCATTTTTTGAGGTCTTTTTCAGAAATATAGTTTATGACTGAAATAGCAACTTTAAAAAGCCGCTACGTTCTTAAAAATACTAATTTTTTACTCAAAATATCAAAGAATTTTGACAACACAATGCCATATTGAAATATGATTGACTTGTGTATTGTGTATTTAACTTTAATAGAAACACCTGGCTAATAATGGGTTTGTAACTCTTTTTCATGAATTATAGCAGATGTCAGAGATCAGACTCCATGGTAGCCAATATTCTCGATATGCACCAAGACCTATGTCTGCTCCAGAATCTCCACAAGTTTATCACTCTAATTAAACTTAGCTTTTCAGATCAACCAGGCTTGGCTGGCTGTTGTGTGACCTTTGGCAGAATGTTTGTTGATAGTTCCTCTAATCTTTGTATACCCATGATACAGTGGTACAAAAACAGGATACATGTACAGCTGTTGCTGAAACTCTGGAATCCAACCATCTGTTCACGGTCAAAGTCGTATAGTTTAGATAGTAAGTTTCATTATGCTGTGCAGTAGACAGGTTAAAAATATATATTAGAGCCAAGTGTAATATAAGCACAAATTATGGCGCTTCATCAGTGATCATATGCCACCTGACAGGTTTTTTCAATGATTATCATTCCCAGTTGCATTTGTGCATGATCCACACAATATTGTCTAATGTAAAGATCACAACCTCATAAAAGTTAACACCACACATCACTCTCACATTCATAAACTGTACAACTGACATGTCAACTTGTTGCAAATTGTTATTCTTTCCCACATGCAAACCAACACTTTTTTTGGAGTATTTCTAGTTTTTAACACAACATATGGTATCTCTTAGCCAACACGTGCTACTCAATGTAATATTAACATATAACAAGTTTTTACTTAGTGAAAAACATATTCTGCAAGATTATTATAATAAATGCTAGCTACAATCATTTCTTTCAAATAATAAAATTAACTACAATCATTTCTATAAAATAATAAAATCAAACCACTTATATATTTATCATTATTTATCATCCAGTTACAGGTCAAGAATTTGTATTACCATTATGGATTTTGTTAGCTCATAGGCTGGTTTGAGTATCGCAAAAACTATTAATATCCTGGGAACTTTATACACAGAAATCTCTTGAGAAGCAGCAGTTAATAAAGCGGTTCAAACTTGCCCATCTGTTACTGACATCCAATTTCAATTTCAGAATTAGAATCACTGCAATTACATTAATCTATTATCATATAATTATTATTAATATATTAATCCACACAGGGTCATGAGCCAGCTGGTGCCCATATGGAATCTCTGGACGCAAGGGCAGGAACAAAGCTAGACAGGGCTCACTTCCTCATAGAGCACACACAGTCACACACAAAAGACCACTTTAGAGACACCTATTAACCTAACATGTATTTGGAATGCATGAGGAAACTGGAGCACCTGGAAGAAACCCGCAAAATTCCATTACTGACAATTAACATTTTTTATTTAATTAAAACAAAGAAAGAAAGAAAACATAATGAATATGCCAGAAATCAGAAGTAAATGCAGAAGTTATTGTTGCTAGTCTGTCATATGAGTGTGAAAATAAATATTAGTGGAAGACTCTCTTTGCTTGATTGACTCATCATACATCATCGGTGTATCCAGTGCATGTCCACCAGAATATATTGTCATGTGTCCTCCGTGGTCTATCAAGTCGTGCCTAATTTCACTAGGTTTTCTAACTCCATTTACAAGGTACCATCAAAGAAGTCAAATAACATCACTGCAAAGCGAAGGGATACACAAAATGATAATGATAATGCTAATATGTGTCTTCTTCTTGTGGTGAAAAGAGCATGCTTCATCCCAGCTAGGGACTCGTAACAGCATTTATTTTGTGCCAATGTAGACAAATAGCAACCCGACATTCATGCAAATTAATTCACTGGAAACTGGCAGCTTTAGATTAAAGCAAATGCTATTCTGAGTGAAGAGTGCTAAAAACACATTTCAGTCTGTAGGGGTATGACTAGCAGGATATGGTTATTTAGGCTTTATAATTGCTCATTCTGCAATGCTACAAGAAATTGTATATAAATTACCAAGCATAAAGCAGAAATGGTTGAACAGTTTAGAAAGGAGGTGCCAACATTCAAAAGTATCCTGTAAACATAGGCAATACAGCCAGAGACATGGATGTGTATCATTTGGGATCAGGTAGTCGATTTCAGAGTTGGTCACAAGATCGTCTGGTTCATAAAAGCAACACCGCTGTTAATACTTTTTTCCAGTTCCTCTATATTAAAGACACAGACATTATTTACCCAAATAATCAATTTCTCCAGTGATTCAGCTGTTTGAACATTCAAGATGATTTTGGACCTTGGTGCCAATAGAGAGGAAAATATGGATGCTTGTATCCCATGCATCCTGGATAATGGTTAAACAAGCATAAGAACTGTATGAGCAAATCATATAGGCAGTCAATCCAAAATTTTTACAGGGGTGTCAAAAAATGTGGAATTTTTATGACCAGTTTTGCATCACTTACTTGCTTTTCATGTCGGTGAAATAATAGCGAAGAGTGGGTAAATTTTATTTAAAATTTGTGAGCAAAATAAGGCCATAAATGTTCCCCATTTAGAAAAAATAAGATTGAGAGGGGGCAAAGAGAAGCAAATCTGAAATGTAAAGACTAAATTATCATTATACTGACTATTAAAGTCAATAAAATTACGACATAAATGTTAAAACCAAGGAAACGCAAGCAATGTTGATGGAGATGAACATTGAATAATTTTTTAAGTTGGAGAATTTCCCAATATTTTGGAGAATTTAAAAATGTTTACATTTTTAAACTAATTTTTTTAAGTATGTGATGATTATACATTAAATCTCGTAGCCGCAAAAGCTCAAATGATGCCACGAGATACTTTTTTTACTGTGCACAAAAAATCTCGTGCATCAAGATATTTTTAAGTGGAACGTAAATCAGATTTAAAAAACCTGGTCAGGTATAACATTAGAAAAGTTAAGAGCCAAAAAATTATGAAGTAGCCGAAGTGCAAAAAGATTTTATTGATTTGTTTGAGGTTTTGTTTTTAGCAGAAGACACAGATTTGTTCTATCTGCCCTGTGGTGTGGAATAAAATGTTTTATAACTGATGCCTTCTTTGTCCATGAAGCTAAATATTTCTGCCATTTTCATAAAGAAAACAGATTTACTGAGGCACAAAATACAAAAAGTGATATGGATAGAAGATAAATGTAATGGTGTAATTCATGCAGAGATGGAAGTTTCCTCAAACAATATGATTTAACTATGGAAGAAAAAGGTATCATACACAAAAATTGTTTTCTGTGCCATTTATATAGCAGCTAGCTGCATTCACTATGTAAACACACTATGTAACAATGCTTGGTCATTATACACCAGCAAGGACCAAACCGGATCTTAAACTTGCCATTCATAAGCACAGATTTATTGGATGGTCTCGCTATACACCTGCACATAATATCTCTATATTCACCGCCCTTTTTTGGGTTTAACCTCAATTTTTGTTACACATTGCTTCGATCAAGACATATTCCATCATTTCACTGTTCTTAAACCATCATTTTACTGTTCATTTACCACAGTGTCTTACAAAAACTTACAAATCCATCTGGACTTTGCTAGTTCTCTCTGTGTCGCTGTGGGTTTCCTCCGGGTGCTCAGATTTCATCCCACAATCAAAAAACCTACTTGCTAGGAAAACAAGAAGTATTATGAATATGTCTGAATATAACCTTTTTATGGATGTAACTTTGCTAATGTCATAAAGTAGCAATGAAGCTGAAATTCCATTGATTAAATACAAGCCCAATTTCAATGATTTACAATTACTTTTCACTTCAGTACAATACACAGAGATTAGATGTTTTTGAGGATCAAAAACTGGATTATGCTTTAAATATTTTATAAACACCACACATTAATAGAAAAGCCCTCTTTCATCATAGCCACTGAGTGATAGGAGGGATCTATGAGTTGATAAAATGATGAAAAACAAGAGACAAAATGATAGCTCTTTCTTTAACTCAAGTTCTATCATTAGTTTATTTATTACAGCATCACAGTATATACCAGCTAGTTGCAATAGTTTACTGTATTTGTGGAAACTGTGAAGAGAGCATAGGTAATACACCAAAATAAACAATCCTCTGCATATCTACATTGACCACATCCATATATCTACTCTTTGGGCTTCCTTTCTGCCTCCTGCCTGTCAGCTCCATCTATAATATTCACCTACCAATATATTCACTGTACCTCTTCCCATGTCCAAACCATCTCATTCTGCCTTCTCTAAATTTGTCTTCAGATTTTCCAACCTGTGCTGTACCTCTGATGTTCTCATACTCTGTAAACCTTACTCCTCATCACTCCCTAAGAGAACCTCAACATCTTAAGCTCTGCCAACTCCAGCTTTGCTAGCTGTCTCTTAGTCAACGCCTCTGTCTCCAAACCATACATTAAGACTCAATACTCTCTTATACTGTAGATCTTTCCATTCACTTTCACTGCAACCCTTTGTCACACATCACTCCTGAATCTTTTTTCCATCCACTGCATCCTGCCTAAACACTATTTTTTTACCTCTTTTTAATACTTACCTATTTTCTTGGACAGGAAGTACCTGAAAACCTGCACCTTTGTTACCACTGCTCCCAGTAGCCTGACTACCTGACTCTCTCTCATTCACTCATGTATTACTACAGTTGACATTCATCCCCTTCCTTTGCAGGCATGCCTCCAACTATCCAAGTTATTTTCTACTTGTTTCTTGCGATCATTACAGATCACAATGACATCTGCAAGCATCATATTCCACAGCAATTCCTGTCTGACCTCATGTGTTAGTCTGTTAGTCAACCACCAGAGCAAAATAAAGGGGCTCAGAGCCACAAAGACACAGCGTAGCATTTTCTGACCATATACTTCTGTACTTCTGTATCTGTGGTACCTTACTGCTGCTCACAAAAAGTCACCTCTTGTCTAAACTTAGATATTACAACTATCACCCAAATCTTCATTGTGTGGCTCATAAATTTTATGGGCCTGCAGTTTCTATAACTCTGCACATTGTCCTTGATTTTAAACATCAGTACAAGTACACTTTCCATCTATTCCTCTGGCATCATTTCACTCTCAAGTATTCTTAAATAACATAGTTAAAAACACTACTTCCATCTCTCTACTGGTACACAATTTCTATACTGTCCACTTTTCTTTCTCTGTCATTCTCTTGATTTTTCAGCCCCTCAAAATATACTTTTTCCCTTCCTAACTTCTCATACAACTCATCATAGGCCGTCTGTTTGGATCTCCCTCTTTGAGCTATGCTGTGTCTTCTTGTAGTCCAGCTTACTCTCTGCAGTCCTCTCCCTGTCCCATTTCTTCTTTGGTAACCTCTTTCTCTGAATAACCTCCTGCATTTCCTCATTCCACCAACAGCATTCCTCGTTTTTTGCCCTTCTAGGTGACACATCAATTACCTTTCTGCCTGTCTATTTACTGTTTATAATGCTACCCAATCATCTAGAAGCACCCAAAGCCTTTCTCAACTCTCTGAACCTCACAAAATTCAAAACAGTGACAAGGTTGTCTGTATGTCCCTTATTTTTTCACCAACTTGACCATTTACCATGACCACCACTCACTGATTGCACTGATCATCAATCTCTCCTTCCTTGGAATGCTCTTTAACACTTCTTCACACAAAATATCTACCTTTATCCTCTGCATCATGTCAGCTAATTCTCTACCTTGCCCTGTCATCGTCCCTACATTCAAGGTTGCTACCTACACTCTCATGATCTCTCTCGGTCTCCTCACATGTTTTTTGAATATAAAACTCATATACCCTGACCCATTATAGACTATTAACAGCTTCGTTCATCTTTTTTTAAATTAATTTCAGCCTAAAGATGGCAAAGAATAGACTGCACAAGGTGATAAACCATATGCAAGTTGGTTAGTTGCCCACTGAAACAGCTCCGCAATGTTTCCAAGCTACTTTGACACTCGCTTCTCAGATCAGCCACACCTGGCTGTCGGCTCTGTGAGACCTGCAGCTAGATTGTTTGTTGATGGTTCCTCAATTCTCTAATATCATTGAAGGACACAAACCCACAAGTGCAGCTGTTGCTGAAACACTGGCAATACACCTGGCATGTTTGACTGCTCATTTATATTCATTTATTCTGCTTATTGACTTACCAATGCAGAAAATTAAAATGTTCAGCACATTTTCTTTTTTCAGATCTTTTATTTACTATAAAATAATATCATAGGTTTTAATTTTTGTTATTTTTAATATTTGTTTATTACCTATGCCTCAGGGACATACATCTGAGCTGGAATATATCTATTTTTTTTATTTCTTTTACATAAAATAATAAAATGTTATAAAATATTTAAGTGCCTTCTGAACTTATGAATTAGTAAGTAAAGTCTATTTGATTTCAACAGCATATTTGCAGAGGCATGATTTACAGGGGTAATTTTGGTAACCTCAACATTTACTCTGTCCTTTGCTTTAATTTGCCTGTGGGATGGACTTCATCTAATCTAGAGACTGCACTGCACTATCAGTTTCTTATGTCACTGTCAATGTCAGACTGACAATGGATGTGCGTTTCACCAAAATATACCTATTTATGTCAGCATTAATTGTTTCTTATGTGCTGCATTTTGGTTTGATATAGTGAAATCTGAATACATGAAAGTTAAGGAATAAACAATTTCCTTTAAAAAAAAAAAGACAATTTATATAACACTTTTTTACAATTGAACAATTTCACAAAGCACCTATACAGTGTTATGCAACCTGCAATCTGCATTCTAAAGCCTGCATACATTTTGATAAAATATCTAGTAATAGGATGGGTAATAGGTAAACCTACTTTTTATATTTTTTTTACTATTTTTTATAAACCATACAGTGTGTTTTTTCTACAAACCCAATTACAAAAAAGTTGGAACAATGTACAAATTGTAAATAAAATGGAATGGAATTGTGTGGAAAGTTCAAAATTCCACTTTTAACAACTCATCTCAAAAAAGTTGGGACAAGGCCATAATTACCACTCTGATTCATCCCCTTTTCTCTTCACAACAGTCTGTAAATGTCTGAGAAGATAAATTGCTCAAGTTGAGGGATAGGAATGTTAACCCTTGTCTAATGTAAGATTTTAGTTGCTCAACTGTCTAAGGTCTTTTTTGTC
>JAOUQT010000011.1:8967216-8977863 GCA_025769995.1 Xyliphius kryptos | reverse complement strand
CACGGGGAGAACATGCAAACTCCACACAGAAATTCCCAGGTCGACCCACACGGGGATCGAACCCGGGTCCTCTTGCTGTGAGGCCACAGCACTATCTATTGCGCCACCGTGCCGCCATGGAATGGTTAATACAATACATATATGAAATGATCAAACAATGGTATATTTATATGTACCCTTAATAATTAATGTCAGTTGTGCTTTATATCATGGTAAAGCTTATAAGAAAGAAACTAATAACCGAAATTAAATCTCTTCTTTGTCTAAAGAAACACTTCACTACTCTCCTAATCATGCTAACTTATTTTGATTATAAGTATATATGTATATCACAAGCATAACTTTTAAAAACATTTAAAAGGGTTTGTTTTCTATCAGGGTTGTTTCTGATGTAAAAGGAAAGAACAGCTATAACGAAAAGTAGATCCTGTCAAGAATTGTTTAAACGGTGCATCTTGATAAATGTCTTTTTTTATTCAATGTTCTTTAATGAAGAGGAAAGTTCTGAGAAACAGGGGGTTATTGTCTGTGACAGACTGATTTGTATATTTGGGAAGCGTTGGTGCATTCTTCTGTTAATAGTACAGAGAGCAAAACAGGAAAAGGACAGTCTATGAGGACGCATCTTGATGAAAGGTCAGGTGGTGCTCATGCCTTGTCTCGAAAAACAACTTTTTTTGTTCACAAGGCCTTCTTTTAATAAGATAGCCACAGGGAGTGTCCCCGTTTTTGTGGTGGTGGTTTTAAAACAAATCCTTATTTTGTGACTTGTTAAAAGGCTCACATGACAGCATAGTCACATCAGAGAAAGTTAAAAGGAATGGATTAAAACTGTGTGGCATATAGAATTTATTGTAATTGGAAATTAAAAAATAGAATTTGTAGTCTTTGTTGCAGATGGTGACACTACACTATTCACTGTTTAATCTTTGTCTTTAAACATACATGAACCAATAACGGGTGTTACCTTTTTTCAAGTTTCTTGCTGCGTTTGCTTCCTGCGATGATGTGTTTTATTTATTTGTTTTATTTGTTATTTGACACGGCCTGTTTAAGAATTCCTACTGACATCAGCTGGTGCCTGTTATCGTTTATCAGCAAGATCAGTTGATGGATATTTAGGACTTGTTATTGTTGATACCATAGTTTAGTTTATTTCCCAGGTTTGCAATTTAGGTTTTTTTTAATTTGATATGTTTTGTGTGCAGGTTCTCTGTTTTCTTTCCTTTATTATTTTGTTAATTTCACAGCACATTCGCTGTTAGATTTAGTTTTTCATTATGTTTAGTTACGAGTTTGTGCTTAGCATACATGTGGTACATATCATCTGATGATGACGAATTCACACACTTCGGTTTGTGCATTCATTCCCCCCTATTCCCTAGGACACACGTCCACTGTACACACACATAATTAAAATGAAAATTCCATTATGGTGCTTTGAGAGTAAAAACTAGAAAATAAAATACACATGAGAGAAACAGGAAAGAGAGGGAGATGAGAGGTTTCAACCATTAGGCTTACAACAATTTTTTAACATTCATAAACATATGCAGTTTTAATAGCATTAAATGAGTTATTCATGTGCCTGGTTTAAAGGGCAAAAAAGACCAAAATAAATGTTAAATAATTTGTGATCAAATAACAGCACTACATTAATTTTCTAAAAAAAAGCTCCATAACAAGGGTGGCACAGTGGTGCAGTGGGTTTGAGCCCCAGGTGGGCGATTCTGGAAATGTCTGTGGGGAGTTTGCATGTTCACTGTTTTACTCATGCATTCCAAAAACATGTCTCTAAATTGCCTTTTAGTGTCTAAATGCGTGTGTGATTTTGATGATGTATGATGGATTGGCACCCTCTCTAGGGTTGTTCTTGCCCTCCTTTCCAGAGTTCCACGTGGTACTGAACTAGGATTAAGTGGGTATAGAAAATTAATGAATGAAGCGTCATAAAAGTATATTATAGATTTCAACATTCAATAGAAAGTTATAGGGTGGTTTATTGATTATTGGTTTTTGGGTGTTTGTGGGCCATGCAAGGAAGTGAGTAAATAGCTCCCCAGCAATAACCGTTGTCACCACTACAGGGCATAATTTTAGAGAATTCACAGCAATAAGGAAAGATTTGTTGGGGCAAAAACACTGCAGAAGACAAAAACCAGTTGTTACATAATCCATACACCGACACCTGCCTCTTTCTTCTTCCTGTTTCCTGGATTTTTTTGTTTCTTCTCGCCTCCCCAAGAGTGCATGCTAATCGGACGCACTGCTGTACCTTGTTTGTAATCTTCATTTTTGCTAACATTGACTCTAAATAAACATCTTGAATTAGCATTTTAACCTGCCCTGCACACATAATTTATACCAAGCACCCAGAGGCAGAACATGCCAATGTGCCACCCCAAGCTATAGGATATATTCTTGATGTTTGTAAGAAAACGTCAGTTTGGATTTAGTCTAACATGAATTCAGACCCACCAAGCAATATTTTTTATGAAAAGATGTTGTTCGCTTCATGCTGTATGGATAATATCTTTGTTTGCCTTTGCCAAGAATAGATTGCCCCTATCGTAATCACATGTCTTAAACAACAACCAATACATCAATCTTAGTCTCTCCGTCTCGCATAGCACATAAAAACACAAAAAGGTGTGATAGGTGAATTTCAATGTCTCTCTTGCTCTCTTTCTTTCTGTGTGTGTTCGCAGTATATTTGAAAACCTTATCTATTGAATATCACCTTCAACCTTGGCTTAGAATGTACAAAATATTAATAGGCATTTTTGTTTGTCATCTATTGTTAAGCAATCGTCTAAATTATTTTCCATATATACTATAGAGAGAAAATATTTTATATAGTATAATAGAATTAGTGGTTATGTGAGTCTATATGTATCTGATCATTATAAATTTGAAACGTAACAGCTCTAACATCAGACTCCTCTTTAATAAACAGTGGGGATTATGCACTATAAGATTGGACTGTTAATTGCAGTTGAACCTGCACGCACACAAAAATTCACAAGTTTATCTCAGGGCAGACACACCTCCTGACTTGTATTTATTATTCCTTTATTCATAAACTACCCCTTAATCCACACCTTGGTCACGTGACATCCAGTGGCACAAGAGCAGGAGCAACCCTAGACAAGGTGCCACTCCATTGTAGAGCACATGCAAACTCACTGACACACATTCACAGACTAAGGGCCGATTTAGAGATACCAATTAACCTAGCATGCATTTTCCAAGTCTTCCAACCTGGAGATCGAACCTGGGTCTTTCTTGCTGTGAGAAAACAGCATTACCCACCACTTCACTATGCTTTCTGCATTTATTAGGGTGCCCCTAATACATTTATTTTTTTATTAGTAGAAGTAGTTGTACTATAGTCCTTCTGCTATTGTGTATGATTACTATTGTTGCTTGCAGCTTATTCAGCCATTTAAACTAGGTGATATATAACTTAATCTTATTTTAACTTATTATACAAATTAAATCTAATTAAACGCTAATTTACAATCATTAGTTTTACATTTTAAACAAACAGCCAAGCAATTAAAACATGTTTTAACACACTTGGTGAGACCATGATAATTAACCAGTCTACAGAAGTGTGCATTGTCTTCTGGAATTTAAATCGCAATCATGGTGCAGCCACCCATGGCCTGTAGTTTAGGAATAAAGTTGCTTGGGGGGAATGGGGTATTATTTTCACTATTAAAAAAACAGCAGCACTAGCGAGAGTTCATCTATGAGCTCATGAATAGAGAATGGAGCTTTCCTCATGTTATGCTAACCTAACGATGCAGCATGTGCACAAGTTTGACAAAATTAGTTTTCACTGAGTTTTCAGAGGAAGCATATACACTCACCAGACACTTTTTTAGGTACAACTTGCTAGCAAAACAATGGAACTTTTCCTTTAGAACTGCCTTAATTCATACTTTCAAATGAGGATGGTTTTCTGCATTGCTTAATTGTTTAAGTGGTTTGAAATACTGGTGCCTTTCTATCATATCAAACCAGTCTGCCCATTCTCATCTGGCCTCTCATATCAACTGTCACTCACTGGATATTTTTGCTTATTTTTTCTATTCTCGATAAACCCTAGAGATTGTTGCTCATGAAAATCCCAGTAGACAAGCAGTTTCTAAAATACCAGATTATTTGGCACCAACAACCATGTCATGTTCATTTAAAGGGCATTTCTTATATACAGTATATACACAGTGGTGCTTAATATTTGTAAAATCTTTATATTTTTCTATTTTTCTGCATACAGTAAATATGACTTTAAAGATCATTGTTGGAAGGTACCTTTAAAGATCTTAATTAGAAGGTAAAGCTGAACTGGCTCCAATAAATTGGGCTTCTACAGAAAAAAATAATAAATATGTATCTGGAAATCATTTCACCATTTTATCCAATTTGATCTTTTTATCCAATTTATTTGTATAATGCAAATTTTGACAATATTATACATTTTTACTTGCATTAGTATGTCAGCATTGTAAATATGGGTCATTTACATTTTTGGTAATATATTGCCCAAATTTTTATAAATTTGCTTTTACAAAAATGATTAATGAATACATTATTTAAATGGGAAGACAAAGCGAAAGTCATGCTGAGTCATAATTATGTATTTCTGTTGACCGAATATTGTATAAGAAAAAGGAAAGCCATATGCGTGCGTGTTTGTGTGTAATTGTAATGCACTATTAGAAAAGAAGCGCAGAAGGTGGCTGAGCCTGGGGGGTGCAGCAGAACACCACATATGAACCAGTGCAAATGAAAGTCATCAATCATTGGAGGATTCACTTCGGTTAGCAGTTCACATAGCTCAAAGCATTCACACACAAAAAAAGCTGCAGGTGAGCAGATCGCTCAGACTAATCAGGACTGTCTTAAAGACTTAACCCTTATTTACTGTTCATGCAGAATCTCATTATAATATTACTGCAGTAATTACAGTATATTAATCATTAACATTTATTTTCATATTACTTATACTAATGAATGAATTACCTTCTCTCTCTGTTTCTCTGTCTCTTTATGTCTTATTCAGATACATAAAAACATATTTATGTGTCTTCCTATCTTTGTATCTGAAAATAAATGCAGTTTTTAATGCTAGACTTCCACAAAAATCTAACTGTAAACTAAAAAAAAGTATTTTACTAATATTATTTATTTGCTTATCTTTCCAGTTGTTGTTTCATTTACTGATTGATGGTTTGTCGAGCTCATATTTTGGGTTTTAATCACCCTATTGTTTGCTAACATTGTAAGTGGATGGGCTGATTTAGATTTTATCCTTATTTATATGTGATAATTAATAATTTAACATGAATAAATCTTCTTGGTTTTGGAAGTGATGTGCTCTTTTTATCTCTTGTGTATTCTTGTGTAATGGGGCTTGCTAATACAGTATTTAGTTTTTTGAGTGATGCACAATAAAATATGATTTTAAACATGTCCTGAAACCTGAAAGCCTATACAATAGCAATCAATTACATAAACTTGAGACAGAAGACAGAATATAGGACAAAATGTATAATTAAATCAGCATGGATTAACTTTATCCTTTTGCAGGTTACTTTTTAACATCATCCCTGGTTTCAAGCATGGAGAGATTTTTACTCTCTAGGAATGTTCCAATTAAGGACCATAATTCCTCCTAGGGCAGACCGCCCACAGCTGGGCAGAGTAATTATGCCAGTGGTAATTAAATATTCATTTGAACAATCAGAACCTTAAGGCGAGGGTGTCTTTGTCACTAGTAGCATACGCTCTTCTACAGCTGCTCAAATGTCCTTTTGAAGCACCTTGAACATGTACATTCTGCTCACTCTCCCTTCCTTTGAGTGTATTTTTGTATTTGAGTGAGTGTGTGGATGTGTATCCTCATTAAGAGTCACTATTCTTTATTTTGTATGTCCTACATTAAAAGCTTTAGATTCTAACAAATCTTACATGGTCAGAGATTGCACACATTCTCAGGGAATAACATTGTCTCTTGACAATGCTACACTTGTTCCAAAATCAATTTTCCAGTATGTTTGAGGCTATGCAAGTAACATAGTACCAGGGCAGGTGCTCAGCAGGGTGTGACTCATATAATTTCCGTTGTGAGTAAAATGTGAAAATATACAAGTGGGGTCAAGTGAAGTAAATGCAGCAGTGGACTAGAATATAAATTCGAGTTGTTTTAACTGATATGTCTCTTAGATGTACTCTTTTGTACTTTTTGATGTAATTGCTGCTTTAATCTCCACATCCTAAATTTAGAATGTTTGTTGGTTGTTTAGTAATTTATGGATATTACCTGGTCTTTCAAGCATATGACAATTTCTGATTTTTAAGGAAGTGCTATTTAAGCCTGCTCACAGGCTATAGAAACCACAATTTAATGATATTAATAAATGTTTTATTAACAAAAGTTGGAATAGAATCTGGCAACAGGAAGTAACCAACAACAAGACATTCACAGAGGTTTTGATTATGTAAGAAAACAATTTAGAATGCAGGCCTACACTTACCTTTCTGTGCATTGTCTGTGAAACTGAGCATGCTTGTCTTTTTTTAACTTTTTCTGTACTTCACTTTGAAGTTTTCTGTAATAATTGCAAGACTACATTTTTTCCTCCCATTTCTTTATTATCCAGTAAAAGGTTTCCTTCGAAATCCAGTACTTGTGCTTCCTGCAGTTTTCCTCGTCTCTCTCTAATGCTTTAAACAGGTTGGCAACCTCCACTCGGTATTGCTGCTTGAACTGTTCAGTTTTGAGCTTTACTAAGTCCAGTTGAATTGGCTTCTTCACTTGTTTCCTATTGAACCGCATTGTCAGCATCACAATATTGTGATATGAGTCACAGACTGCATTGAGGCAATATCGATTGACTGTTACCACTGCTTGTTGATTGTGGTGTTGTCAATCTGTGCTCTGCTCTAGAGGTGTAAGTGTGTAGAGATGACCAATTCGTTTTAAGCACAGAAGTCAACAGCCTTTTGACTTCCCTACCGTTTTTGGCACCATAAGCATATTTCCCAAGCACTTTACTTTATTCTGAATTTTCCCTGACTCTGGGATTGACATAACCTGAAATGACAAGTCTTTTCCAGTAAATGGATCCTTGTAGAACATCTTCATTTCTTCATCTTGTTTTTGAGCATTTGGTACAGAAAACTGAATAAAAGTCATATCTTTCGGCTTTGTGGCAAATGTGGCTATGGGTGTTTAGGTAACTTCAGAGTGTATTATGACATAAATATTTAGGCATTGCGACAAAAAGGCTTTAGAATTGTTTAAATATTTAGGTAATAAAATTAATATCTCCAGTATTAACTTGTGGACTCCAGAGACTCACAAACACTTATGTAGTTTTGTCATACAAACCTTTTTTCTTATCCTTATGGATTTATACAAGTTGAGTCTATGCGTTCACCATGAGTTTATGCTCAGGCAATACTGCTGAAGAAAAAGCATCAAGTTTCCAGAAGAACCTCAAAACAGCTACAAAGATCATCAGCTTGGCTGGTGTGGGTAAAAGCACAAAACGCTTGCATTGAACTTTGGTACTTGGAGAGAGAATTACAGGCGAAATAAAAGCTGAAAAGTCAAAACAAAAAGCACAAACAGACAGAAGCAGAAAAAATACATCTCCAAAAACAGAAGCAAAAGCTAAATCATATGAAAGGAATTTAAAACAGAAGCGCAATAGAAGATCAACAACCGAAGAAGTTCTGTACAGTGTCGGAATGAATTTGTTCCGAAGTCAAGCACTGTAATGAGCCAGCTTTCCTGAATAGGAAAAACATTAAGGAAGAATCGCTGAATGGTGTAAAGTTAAATGATAACGCTAGCTGTGAAACAGCATATAAACATCTTGATGAAAGGTACAGGGATCATTTATCAGCAATCGATCCCAAACCGACACCTGCTACTGAGAACACCGCACCAGGCAATGCACCAGCAGTTGTGACACAGTGCACAGACGTTTGTGAGCCATATCTAAGCCCACTTTTATGGTTGTTAGCTCACTGAGAATTTTAAAATCTTTTTAAGATAAACGCAAATCCATTTCTGTACACTTTAATAATTGTTCTGTAAGAACACAAGCTTTCAAAAGTAAATCTGTCAATTTCTGTTCAGAATCAATAGATGAAAACTGACATTCCATTTCCAACATTTATGGAATCTTATTTTGTTCTGGACAATAAATTAAAATTGGAGATGTTTAATTGTTTTGTTACACAGGAAGATCATATAGATGATTTCTTTTATCTGTGGGTCAAAGACAGCGACACACCAGAATACTTAATTAAACATAGAACGAAAGTTCAAGAATTTGATAATAATCTGTCAGTCACCATAACTATGCACAGAATACCTAGAACCATGCAAAAAGGGAGAAATCAGCAGCAGAATGTAAAGCTTTATTATTTTTATATTGACAATGCATCCACATTTGTTGCTAGGGAAACGGCAAGTGTAATGCAGCTCAGTAATAAGCTTCTAGGCTCAACCATTATGCACTGTGGTTCACAAGCAGATCTCGGCGGTTCACAGATCCATGGAGATTTGTTCATATACATGCAACTAGATGAAGTCAAAGAGACATGTTCAGGTAGAAAATCACATCCAGGTACCAAAGACCTACAGCCCAAGTAAACTAAGGGCTATCAAAGTGAAACATGGGGACAAATTCCCAAGTCAGCAAGAAATAAACTCAGGGTTAATAACTTTTCTCAGCAGTGACAAGAAAATTCATAAAATGAATCCAAGAGAAGTTTGGAAATATTCTAAATGTCTATCAATGGATTTCAAGAACGTTTATGTAATTGAATCGCTAAATGGAACTGTATAGACTGTTCTTAAGTCTAATCATCTAGTTCACCATTTAATCAGTCCAGTTCATCATTCACTGTCAGAGTTCAAATGACGATTATTAATTATTCCTTGTTAGCATAGTGGACAGTATCTCAGCCAGTCACATGACACACGGTCAGAGAATCAATTTACAGTGGTGTAAAGGTATAAAGGTACGGCGGGGAGTGTTGTGCCTTGAGGGCGCAATTATTGTGTTATTTCATAGGAATATGTTAGTTCTTAAAAGCTATGGGTGTTTAGGTAATTTCAGAGTGTATTATGACATACATATCTAGGCATTGTGACATAAAGGCTTTAGAATAGTTTAAATAGTGAGGTAATAGAATTAACATCTGGGATACATACATCTTGTAAGTAATGTTATTACTTTGTATATATGTTTAAGAATTACTAATAATCAGAATATTTAATATTATTCTATTCTTTCTTAAATTTCAGTTTACAGAAATTATGAAGTGACCTTGTTTGGGGGAGTCATTTATTTGTTAACTGTCTATCTTGATACAGAATTATTTATTCATAGGAGTAAGGACAGAACAGTGGTTGCTATGCTGCTCAATGGGTTGTAGGATTTCAGCCATTTAGAAATGTTCCTTTGAATACATACAGCAACTTTATTGTGTCTGTCGTCTTCTTTGTCTGAGAACAGCACTGTGAGAAGCCAGTGTAGGGAAGTGTCCCGTGCCTTCCCACAAATCCATAATCCTCAAATGCTGATGTTTAGTCTCTCCAATTCACTAACAAGTATATATAACTTGCAAAGTAATAACAATAATACATTTTATTTACTTTAACAGGCATAAAACATGAAAAAGTTACAAATGCAAGTGAATTAAGACCCCTAACATGCCACTGTCCCACCTTGACATGAAGTATGCTGTTTATTTTTAGCTTATCTGCATCTTTTTTTATGTTGAGAAATAAATGTTTTGATGATGATGTGACAGTCTTCTTTGTCCTGAGACAGTAACTATTATAAACTCACCATATCTCTCATAGCAGGTACCACTGACCTATATATTCTGGGCGGTATCAGATCCAGTATGGCATTTTTATGTTTTGTACTCATTAGTACTTGGTGGTAAATACCAGCCCTTAGAGAACACAAACCTGTGTATTTCTAGTGCCAGTCCCAAGCCAGAGTAAATAGTTAGGGTTGCATCAGGAAGGGCATCCGGCGTAAAACATTTGCCAAATCAGTGATGCAAGTAATTCAGTGATGATTGACTTGCTGTGGCAACCCTTGACAAAGGGAGAGGCCTTGGTGGTAAATGATGGATTAATGAAACAATTCTGCAGCCTACAGTTCCTGTCCCCATGAACGGCATTGTGATCGCTCTTTGTCTGGAAACTCCTCTTCGACCCACCAAGGGTGAACCTGCTAGGAGCACAGCTCTAGACGGTATCGATCTTAAACTCACAGGAACACTTAAGCTTCTCCAACATGGAAAGGTAACAATCCCATGAGAGAATATGCATATTTATTTCTGAAATGCGTGACTAGTGGTTCGACATTCATAAATTTTTGACACCAGACCGATAAGGCATCGATAAGGTTTTTTAGGGTTCACACGTACATAGAATTATTTAAGCAGAACCGTGGAAGAACATGTTTAATTTCATGGCTGGTTCATTCAGAATCAGGGATAATTGTTTCAGGATGACTTCCTAAAGTTTTCTCAAAATAGACATTTTGGTCTATTTTGCATTCCATATTTATATACATTCCCTAGTCCTTATTCTATGAAAAC
>JAOUQT010000011.1:8956814-8967116 GCA_025769995.1 Xyliphius kryptos | reverse complement strand
TTTAAAGTTCGTGTTTTAAAGGGCTTCAAATTCAGGTATACTCAATACGGAATTGAAACTAGGTATCAGTTTGCCATCAGATTATATCAAATTCCTACAGTAAGAATGTCTGAACCTCATAGCATAGTTACATCCACTACTGCTTTTTTTTTGATAACAATTTTATTTGTTCTTTTTATTGAATTTTAAATGAACTAATTCATATAATTTTAATTTTGCTAATTATTTTAGGTAAAAGTATAAGGAAGCCTATAATGAGTAGATAGGAAGTTGATATTTAAAATATAGTGGATTTAATTGATTTTTATTTACAAATAAATTCTAAGGTTTATTAAGGTGTAAAAGTCATTTATTTTCTGTTTCTTTATACTAACCACGCGAGCAGCGTTCTATATTCAGATATAATAGAAATAAAAATAATATGCTGTAGAACCACATTTAGAAGAATAATATGCGCTACTTCTTTTTTTGCTACTTTTTCTTGCTATTGCACAAAACGCAATGCTACCACGCAAATATGCCTCTAAATTAATTGCGAAACTAGTGGCAGACTGTAGGGGGCGCCCTCGGGGCTTTAAACCGGAAAAAACGTCACTGGATAGCGTCGCTCTAATACAGAGAAGCCTTTTGTTGAAACGTTGCGGTAGCCATTTTACAGAGTGAACTCGTACGGGGACGACAGGAGAGTTATTTGCTTTGCCGAACAGTACTAGTTTGCGAACGTAATTTTTGCTCTCGGAATCGCTTTGAGGTTTCCGGCGAGTTTTCGCAGGTTTTTTATTACGAATTTTATGTTAGCTATGTCTCGTGACCGAAATTTCAGGTATCGCGGAGGATTCCAGCAGCGAGGCCGAGGAGGATTTCAGCAGCGGGGTGGAATGGGAAACCCGAACTTTCGAAATAATAATGTACAGAATTCCTTTCAGAACCGCGGGCCTCAGCCTGGTGGTGGCTATACGCCTAATCAAGGAAATCAAGCGAACCAGGTCACCCCGCAGAAACCGGAGGTATCGAATGTTACCCCGAGTCCAGAAATGAAATCGCCTCCGCAACAGCAGTCTGAAGCAAAAAACAAGACAACGACTCAGCAACAGCAGCAAGTCCAACCACCACCGACTAAACAGCCCCCGGTTCAGCCATCACCACCGAAAAATATTAATACCAAACCGGAACCCACAACACCACAAAAGCAACCCCCCAAAAATCAAGAAAAGACACCAGTAAGCGGCAATGGACAAAGGCCTCCTAACAGTGAGGGACCGAAATCTAATGCAGGTGGCTCGACAGAATCGCATGTAAGAAATGATATTAATATTGATATTTATTTGTGTGAATTTTGTTTGGATTTATTTTTCTGGATCTTAATGTATAAAACATTATTCATTTCGTAAGTACCAGATTTCTGCTAATCCTCAGATAAATCAGTAACCCCTGGTCCCTAGTTGGGAAGTAATATGCAGCCTCTGTAGGGTACGTGTGTACGCCATTTGGGATGCAGCCTTTAGTGGCCCTGTTACGCGTTTACGCCTCTATCTGTGCGCAGCCATTTTGTTTTACCTGAACAATGGCGCTACATTCGAGCTAACTGAGATAAAAAAAACATCGGATAGCTGTAAAGAGCGGGTATAAAAAACGTGTAACGTCTTTCAGATTCCATAGGAATATATTCTCACTCATGTCCATTTTTAGTGTGGTTACGACATTGTCTGTTTTTTAATTGTTGTCTCGTTTGACTCGAAGTTCGGCACTGATCCAATGATGTTAATGTCCATGTTATTTCTCATTTCTCTAGGGTTTTCCCACATATGAAATGAATTATAAACACACGATAAATACGCTTTTAAAGGCATATCTACTGCTCTTCGATGGACAGTAGATGTAGGCTCGATTCTGTTTACTTCTGTGGCTTTGCAGGGTTGTTTTTTTTTCTTTCTGAAAGTGAGCTGCAGCAGTAAAGCATGAATATTAATATTTACTTACAGGAACTAAAGGCCACGCTTTCCATGCTGCTAAAACCCGGTGAGAAAACTTATACCCAGCGGTGTCGGCTGTTTGTTGGGAATTTACCTAACGATATCACTGACGCTGAGTTCAGAAAATTGTTTGCCAAGTATGGAGAGCCCAGTGAAATCTTCATTAACCAGAGTAAAGGTTTTGGCTTTATACGACTGGTAAGAGTTTTTTTCTTTTTTTAACATTTGGTCTTCAGCTTACTAATTGATGCTGGAGGTTTAAAACCATCTTTATTTGCATTTTTTATATTTAGGAGTCTCGTGCTTTAGCAGAAATCGCGAAAGCAGAACTGGATGATAAACCTATGAAAGGCAGACCCCTCAGAGTTCGCTTTGCCACCCATTCAGCTGCATTGTCTGTACGTAATTTGTCCCCATATGTCTCGAACGAGCTGCTCGAGGAGGCATTTTCACAGTTTGGAGTGGTTGAAAGAGCAGTGGTTATTGTGGACGATCGTGGACGCTCTCTTGGAAAAGGCATCGTTGAGTTTGCAACCAAGCCTGCAGCTAGAAAAGCCCTTGACCGCATCAGTGACGGAGTCTTCTTGCTCACATCGTAAGATATCTAAAGCCCAGAGTTGCTAAATTTTGTGTTAGTACTGTACAATGAGTTGGTCGTTGAGATTTATTAAGAACAACACTAAACATAGCTACTGCCTTTTGTAAGTCCTGCCTTATCAGTAAAATAATAAAGCAGTTTATTGGCACATAAAATGTCTGAAAATATGTAGGGATATTTCAGTGTGCTAACTGGTTAATGCTCATTTACCAATCATGGCTACTTCCTGCCTTTATTTCCTTAGATTTTATTGCAAGCCCCACTGAGTTAGTGCTAGTTTGGCTTTCAAATCTGTTTAAACATACAAGGCCTTTGTTAAATACTCTCTTGCCTTACTTGCTCTTACACTGATGTATGTCTGATTGTAGAAAATCTGAACAAGAGAAAACCGTCGGAGTTAAAAAGATTTTAAGAGGAGTCAGATTTTATGTATGCGTATAATTTTTAACATCTAAAACCACCAGGTCACCTCGTCCTGTTGTTGTTGAACTAATGGATCAGTTTGATGATGAAGATGGTCTGCCAGAGAAACTTGCTCAGAAGAACCCAAATTATCAAAAGTGAGTTCCAAAATGCGTTCCTCTACTATAGGCATAATTTACAGCTCTTGATAAGTATCTGCACAGATGTTCATGATTTAGAACCATTGTGCTATGTTTTGTATTTAGAGAGAGGGAGCAACCCCCACGTTTTGCTAGACCAGGCACCTTTGAGTATGAATACTCTCAGCGTTGGAAATCTCTTGATGACATGGATAAACAGCAGAGGCAGCAGGTGGAGAAAAATATCCGTGAGGCCCGTGACAAGCTAGAGGCAGAAATGGAAGATGCCTACCATGAGCACCAAGCAAACTTGCTTCGACAGGGTTAGTTTATCAGTGCATTAGATGATTGACATCACTATTAGTATGGAAAAATTAATACCTTTCACCCCACAGATCTTCTTAGACGTCAGGAGGAACTGCGCCGAATGGAAGAGATGCATAATCAGGAAATGCAGAAACGCAAAGAGATGCAGCTTAGGTAAAGATGGCTTACTTTTCCTTAATATTTTTTGTACAATGGACGTCTCAAAGCAGATTTACAGAAACCCAGATGAGCTACGGTAGCAAGTAAAAAGGAGGAAACATTGAGAGGAACCAAGTTCATAAGGGAACCCATTTGGGTGATACAATACAATATGTATTCAGCTAATACATAGTTCTATAAATAATAACATATTGAAAAAAATAATAATGAAAATGAAAAGGCAGTCATAATGAATTTGGCGGATGAAGGGTCACTGACAATTTGACTGGTAGCCAGTGCAGTGTGGATAAGACGGGTGATATGTTTATATTTTCGAGTTCTAGTAAGGATCCTGGCTGCCGAATTCTGGACTAACTGCAGTTTGTTTATGCACCTACCGGAAGAACCAGAGAACAAATCATTACAATAATCCAGCTAAAGGCAACAAAAGCCTGGGCTTTTCTGCATCATTTGGTGCCACCATATTTCTGATCATAGCAATGCTTCTAAGATGAGAGAATGCTATCCTGGAGGTAATATCTATATGAGATTTGAAGGAAAGTCTAGAATCAATAATCACACCAAGGTCCAAAGATAATAAAATATCAGAAACTTCTAGCTGCCTGTGTTCCTAATACCAGTACATTAGTTTTATCAGAATTAAGTAAAAAATGTTATACATCCACTGTCTAATGTCCTTACACATTCCTTAACTTGAGTAAATCTCTCTCTCTCTCTCTCTCGTGTGTGTGTGTGTGTGTCTCTGTATGTACGTGTGAATGTATGTGTGTGTATACATACATACACACACAAATGTATGCATCCATATAAATGGCCTACCCTATAATGGCCATTTACATCTACAGACTGAACGGTCAATGAAACAAGACCTGAACCAGGACGGGTTCCTTTATTTCCAGCATCATTTTCTAGAAGCAATAAGAATAGCGTGATCAATGTTGTCCAAACTTAGGTCAAACAATATAAGCATGGAAATTTATAAGCAAATCATTCACAACCTTATCCAGTGCTCTCTCTCTCTCTGCTTTGATGGGGCCTAAATCCTGACTAACAGTTTTCAAAAATATTTTGAATTAGGTATGAACATAACTGCTGCACTACAACCTTTTCTAGAATTTTGGAGAGGAAGAGGAGGTTAGGTATTGGTCTATAATTTGGCCAGGGTCAAGGTTGGGGTTTTTTAATCATAAGTTTGACCATGGACTGATGTTTGCAGATGACATTATCTGTAGTGAGCAGGGAACTACAAGAAAAAAAACTAGAGGTCGAGGTATGCTTTGGAAAGGACAGGAATGAAAGCCAACACTTGTAAGACAGAATACATGTGTGTGAAAGAGAGGGAGGAAGAACAGTCAGATTAAAGAGAGAAGTGGTTCAGGAATTCAGATACTTACAGGATCAACTGTCCAACCAGATGGGAAGTGTGATGAAGAGAATACAGGCAGGATGGAGTGGATGGGGGAAAAGTCTCAGGAGTGATTTGTGACAAATGGATTTCAGCAAAAATGAAAGGAAAGGTTTATAAGAGTAGTGAGACCAGCCTTGTATGTTTTGGAGACAGTTGCACTGTCTGACAGGAAGCATAGCTGGAGGTGTCAGAGCTTATGATGAGGTTCTCATTAGGAGTGACCAGGATGGACAGGATTAGAAATGAGAACATCAGAGTGATGGCACAGGTTGGAAAATTGAGAAGACCAGGGGCTGATTGATGGTTTCTACGCATGCAGAGGAGGGACCGTGGATATATTGGTAGAAGAATGTTAGAAATGGAGCTGCCAGGCAGGAGGCAGAGAGGAAGACCAAAGTGGGCATATATAGATGTGGTCGATGTACACATGCAGGTAGTTGTTGTGAAAGCAGAAGATGCAGAGGACAAAGTGAGGTGGAAAAGATTGACTTTATGTGGCGACCCCTAATAATACGAATAAAACGCAACTATTTTGGCTCATAGAAATTAAGATAAAATAATGGTCTGAAATAAGATTAGACTGTGGAAGTGCAACTATATTGTCTATATTTAGTCCTAATGTTGATAGTAAATTGTGTGACTGCCTATTGCGTTCTGGTTTGCCCCCAAAGAGCCAAGAATGTTAGCCAGTGCAGTTCTCAGGGGGTCTTCTGAATTGGCGAATTGTATATTTAAATCTCTATTAGACCTTTGTCAATTACGAATACGGCCCTGCCGGTCTGTAAATGATAAATGGGATAGTCCGTAGACTTATTTTTCCCGAATTCACAAGATGGTTTGTCTGTGATGGCTATATATTATTAGCATATTTTGTTTTAAGTAGTTTAAAAAGCATTGTTTAACCAACTTTTAATACACTCAATAATTTTATATGAATTTGGTCAGTACAATGGATTTCAGCTCTGTTACTATTTTCATTCACAGGCAAGAGGAGGAACGCCGCAGAAGGGATGAGGAAATGATTCGGCAGAGAGAAATGGAAGAACAGATGAGGCGAAAGCGTGAGGAGTCCTACAGAATGGGTGGTTTCATGGACAATGTAAGTTAATTGTACATGTCCATCTCAATAAATTAGATTATCATAAAAAATGCATTTATTTCTGCAAGTCAATATCGACAGTGAAATGCATACATTATAGATTCATTACATAAACAGTGATCTGTGTTAATTTCTGTTACTGTTAATTATGTCTTACAGCCAATGACAACCCCAAAATCATTATTTTAAAAAATGCGAATATTTACCAGAAAACACCTGCAAAGTCCTCCTAAGTGTTTAAAATGGTCTCTTAGTCTGGTTCAGTAGGCTAAACAATCATGGGGAAGACACTGGCAGTCATTGATGCATTCTACAAGGTGGTTATGCCACAAAAGGCCATTGCTAAAGAAGCTGGCTGTTTTATAGTCTATTGTATCGAAGCATATTAATAGAAAGTTGAGTGGAAGGAACAAAGTTGACACAAGCAACCAGGATATCCCCAGCCTTGAAAAGATCGTCAAGAAAATGCCACACACGGATGTATCCAGAACATGGGCTATAAATACAATTCGCATTCCTTGTTTCAAGCCACTCGTGACCAAGAGACAACACCAGAAACATCTTATCTGGGCCAAGATTCAATCCCCGGGTGGGGCGACATGGGAATTTGTGGGTGGAGTTTATGTTCTCCCTGTGTTCAGTTGGGTTTTCTCTGGCTGCCCCTCCCACAGTTCAAAGACATGCATGCTAGGTAAATTAGAAAATTTGACTTGTGCAATATGTGACTTTGCGTATGATATTAGATTTGTGTACCAGTTCGACTGTTACTGTTATTAGAATAGCCGCCTGTGCTGAAGATGATGTTAAACAGTAAATAAAACAAAAACAAACAACCCTCGGCCAGAGAGAAAAAGAACTGGACTGTTGGACAGATTAAAGTAAATTTTGCATTTCATTTGGAAATCAAGGTTCCAGAGTCTGGAGGAAGAGTGGAAAGGCACACAATCCAAGCTGCTTGATTGTGAAGTTTTCACAATCAATGATGGTCTGGATGTCATGTCATCAGCTAGTGTAGGTCCACCGTGTTCTATCAAGACCAAAGTCACCGCATCTGTCTACCAGCAGTTATTTAGATCACCTCATGCTCCCTCGGCTGACGAGCTTTTTGTCCCAAGCTAAACCCAATAGAGAATCTAGGGGTATTGTCAAGAGGAAGATGAGGTACCAGACCCAACAATGCAGATGAACTGAATGCTGCAATTTAAGCTTCCATAACACCTCAGCAGATCACTGCCATGCCACATTGATGCATGAATTTATTAAACAACTGCACACACATGGTTTATATGTTTACCTGTTAATAATTAAAATAAGATTAGTCAACACTTGCATTAATTTTTATTTTTCAGCTTGGGTGTCTTCCAG
The DNA here is from genome assembly GCA_025769995.1 of Xyliphius kryptos. Taxonomy (NCBI): domain Eukaryota; kingdom Metazoa; phylum Chordata; class Actinopteri; order Siluriformes; family Aspredinidae; genus Xyliphius; species Xyliphius kryptos. Next base: position 8,959,645 of record JAOUQT010000011.1, on the reverse strand, counting down.
AATAGCACCTGTGTGTGCTGGTGCTTCTGTGATTATGCCATTTAATATTGCACACTGTAGTAAATTGAAAAGCACATTCCCATACTTTTGATACGGTGGGACTTAAGGAAATCCCTTTATAAAGTTAAGGGCATTTGTGGGGTTTTTTGTGCTGTCCAATTCAAATAATGTGGAATTTCATGAACGAGTAATTAATAGTTTTTTTAGATTTTAAAATATAAAATTCAAACTTTATAGATCCAGTAGAAGTTTTTTAAAAGAAACATGAGCACATTTATTGACATAATAAAAAAAATATGTCTGCATATTGTAAATTTTGACACCATTGAGTGCATTGGCTACTTATGACAGCCCTACTGTCGTACTGTTTTATCCATCATTATGGATATTGGGTAGATAGAATTATAGCATCCTCTTATTAGAATGTCACCCTCCATCACCTCTCCATGTTGTATGTATATAATATATTTTTTTTTCCTTTCAAACAGAGGGATAGAGAAATGAGGATGAATACTGGAGGTGGTCTTGGTTTGGCAGGTGAATATAATGTTTTTTTGTTGTTTTTTTAATAATATGTTTATTCATATGAATATATGCATAATAAAATGTTCCAGTTTTTACCAGTTTTGTAAGTCAGAATTTACAATTATAACATTTGTAAAATCTTGTTTTTATTAAGATATACCATTTGGCTCCAACAACCAGAAGTACCCAATGGCCCGAATGAGCTTTGATGGTCCACAGGGGCTTGGCGGATCAGTAGCAGGGGGCATGGTGCCCAACGAAATGGTGACGTATCCTATGGTTTCAGTGTGTGAATGGCTGTATGTGTGTTTGAGACGACTGCAAAAATCATCTTTAAGTAGAACGAGTGTTTGCAGTTCTAAAATTAAGGGTTTGGGCTGATGTGTTGGAGTTTAGCTAAACTATATATCTCTGTCCCTAGGCTCATAATTCCAATAACATTGAGTTGCTTGGAAAGTCTTTACTAAAGCCCAAAAACTGTGGAAATTGTTTTACTTACTTTGTTTGCAACTCCTGTCTGTTATTGAAGACAGGCGTGTTTCGGGTTGGATCTGTTTTTGTTTGCATTGTAGCCATCGCGTACTCTTAGTAACAAATGCACCTGGACTTCTCATTGTGGGAAAACATCTGAACTGATGTATGCTAATTTAGGAAATGTTGATGTAGGAAGGGTTTTACTAACTCCCTAACAGGGTGGATCAGCTGCCACTTTTGTTGATGACATTTGATGAGTTATTTGTGCAGATAGTTAAAGAAAATGCCTTTACGTGTATTTACAACTCGATGCATTAATAATCGAGATTGCTGATCCTTTGTATGCCCTGCTGGTTTTTTAAGATTATATTGTCTAGGTTGGCACCTAGCATGCCCTTGATTTAAATATGTGACATATAAGGGATTACTGATGGTCCTTGTGCACAAGCAAAACTTTAAATTATGGGTTCTCTCCAAGTTGCTAAATAGAATGTGCAAGACACATGCTGATCAATTCTTTCCTACTTTAATAAAAAATAGTTGGTGCTAAATTGCTTTCTTTTCCCAGTATAGCTATTGGGTTGTTGTGGCAGTATAGATTTGATTGCTTTCCAAAGATGATTGTAGTGCACTTAAAATTCAAATGTGCTATGTTGCAAAGGTAAATCTCACATTTTTGTTGTGAGGACATTTTGAAAATGGCATTTTTTTTAACCTGACTGTGCCTTTCATTAAGCTGAATTGTACTATTTAGCAAATAGCTCTGCTAAATTGCTCGGGTTTTATTTAATTGTAATAAAATTAGTACCTGTAGAAAAATTCTCTGCACGTTAATAACAGATCCTGTGGCACTAGCATGGTGGAGGCAAACAAAATGGAGCCACTTGGCCCAGTAATGGTTCATATTGACATACTGGCCACTTTACACAAAGTACACCTATATAATTGTTTGCTACCATAAATATCTAATTAGCCAATCACATAGCCGTATGCATTTAGGCATGTAGAAGTGGTCAAGAATGTGGAAGAAAGTGATTTGAGTGACTTTGAACTTGGATGGTTGTTTGTGCCAAATGGGCTGGCCTGAGTATTTCAGAAACTGCTGATCTAAGGGAAGTTTTGCAAACAAGCATCACTATGGTTAACAGAGAGAAAAAATAGAAAATTTCCAGTGAGCGGCAGTTGTGTGGACGAAAATGCCTTGGTAATTTGAGAGGTCAAAGGAAAATAGGCAGACTGGGCTTGATAGAAATGAAACGGTAACTCACATAACCCCTTGTACAGCCAAGGAATACAGAATACCATCTTTGAAAGTATGCCTCGAAGAATTAAGGCGATTTTGCTCAATAGGTTGCAAACAGAAAAGTCTGGTTTAGATTGAATTGTTCAATGGTTCAACCCACAACCACACATGATCAAGTAGAATTGTGTAATGTTTAGTCAGCGGCATGGCAGTCGGGTTCATATGAAGACCGTTGTACAAAACTAAGTCTTAATTTTATGACTGATCTTAAATTAAATGAATGATGTGTTTTGATGTTCCACAGCCATCTACACTCAATGAGCACCAACTTTAATGCTTAACAATGAAACATTTTTCAGTACTTGCCGTGAACAAGCATTCCCAGATGTGCTTAGAGTTACAGAGAATCTATCTGTAGATGTAGCTTGGTCTGGTGCACACAACGGTGACTCTGCAGTTGGAATGGTTGTTTGCAATGAATTGCTTGTCTGCGATTTAGTATAGTTTTATAGTTTAGTTGCTAAAAGTGTTCTGAATACAAGCCTTTAAATACCCCACTCAAGACTCTATCTATTTACGGCTTTTTTTT
>JAOUQT010000011.1:8936156-8949710 GCA_025769995.1 Xyliphius kryptos | reverse complement strand
AGATGTGGTGTTACTAAATTTAAAATCACCTAATGTTTCTCTTTAAAGGATGCATTCTATTAATTTAAATATTTGATATGCCGTCTATGTTCTATTCTGAATAAAATATGGTATTTTGAAACTTCCACATCATCACATTAAACTTTTTTTAGAATTGGGTTTGTAATTGGCTATTTGAAACAATGAGTCTGCATATTAATTTGCAAACTTGAATATTTTTTTTCTGATAACTGCTTATCATAGAGTAAACTAATAACGCAAGCTGACTGGACTACATTACACAGTTCTGCAATCTTGGGTTTTGCATCAAAAACCACATTTTTAATGTAGTTCCACTATTTCTCAGGTCTGGGGATTTGGTTGTCCACTTTATAAGACCAATCTTGTTCGACTGGAAACCAGGGTGTTGCCTGCCTGCTTGCATGAGTTTTAAGGGTCATTATCATACTGAAACCCCCATCTTAAGGGTATTTCTTAAGCATAAGACTACATGACCTTTCGGTATACAGAAATAAATGCTGTTATCAGATTAAACACTTATTTCGAACACAAGTATAGGAGACGAGCATGCCAACGTTTTTGTAGTGCAGAAGTACTTTTGGGTGTTGGGCCTTGTGCTTCTTTCAGTTTTTTTGAATTAATAATTTATAGCTCATTTATGACCTAGGTACACTAAATTCAGGTCTATAAGCACAAATCTGTATTAGACATTCTAATAAGTAGGCATATTTGTACATGGATCTTAATAAAAGAGCCTGCTTAATTACGTAACTTGAAGGTTTCAAGTACATTATTTTGTACAAGTCCTTAAATTCTGTGGACTGATTTATGTTTAGTCTATATACAGCTCTAAAAAACTTTAATAGAAATCATGTTGGTTAGCCTTATTACGTTTGTGTGTTTTATTTTAATGGGATTAAATTTGCATGGGGGCCTAATGAGTAATTATTTGTCTTTTGTTATTTTAATCCACTCCGGAATGACGTCTTAAAAAAAAAAATACTAGTACAGACACGCATACCAGCGTTTTTTAACGTAGATGTCACCTTGAGTTGAAGTAAAAGTTCTTTGGTAACTGTTACACATTGTAGTTGGAGAATTAGTGCATATTTCTATAGAGATTCTCCCAGTGAGCAATATGGTGAAAAAAAAATTTCATCTCCAACAGCTAGAAGAACAATATCAGGAAGAGGATAAAACTAAAATCGGTGATGTCACCATGTTTCTGGTACTGCGTGAGAAACGAATCCAGTACGGATAGGGCTTAATAAATAAAACCTAAATGGCATAGTAGATTCTAAAGCCTGTGCAAACATAAAAAACAAAAAATCAATTCCATAATAATTCTATTCAGTTTAAACTTAATGAAAATCACTGGAGTTGCTCTTTAAACTTGCAGAAAACATGTTTTTAACTAACTAAACAGGTTTCCATGACCAAAATCAACTTTGCTTCATTTAATTTCTTGTGAAATTAGAGCCTTTTAAATAAATAACCACAATCTTGTTTGAAATTAAATTGTGCTGTATATTGCAGTGGTTCAAACAAAAACTGGTTTAGCGATTGTAGAGGTGAGAATTGGGGTTTTACATTGGGAATACTCGATAACTGATGAAAAAGCGAGCTGTATCGTCGATCAAACTTGCCATTTCCAGTTCTCTGTGAGGAGAGCTTGTCTCTGTATGTATATATCATGTTTGGCATGGATGGTGGTGCTGTAACTAAGCAGTAGCAGCCAGTGTCCAGCTTGCCCTGCTCCGCAGTTGACACTCCAGCAGTTGATTACAATGAGACAAGATGAGTAGTTCTTCAGATCAGTGGACAGTTGAGCCCCTGGACTTGTTTACATCGAGAGGTTTGTTTGCATATCTTCCGAAAAGGTAAGTGCTCATGTCTCTTGTTTAATAAAGACAAAAAAATACAGGCTTCTTTACCTCCCCAGAGTCGCTTTGCATGTTGAATTTATTGTAGTTCTGGCATCACACTTCTAAACAAAAAAATGGATTCACAGTGCAGATTTCTGTTGCAAACTCAATATGTCTGATCAGTTGTTATGTATTCTCTGATATAAATGTACTGTCTTCTTGTTCAGCGATGGTCTATGGCAAATGACGGGGATGGGATAGTGTGTGGGGCCACAATTTCCTTAGGGGAATTGTTTATGCATATTATTGAACTATTGCAGATTTGTATGGACACGACGACGGGTATGGGTGGGGTTGAAGCTTGAGTATGTCAAACAGTGTCTTTGTATATGACTTGACCAATGTTCCTGGCTTGAATTCATTGCTATGCATTTAGCCGTTACACTGAATGGCCTCTCTGACTCTTCCAGTTTCTCGTAACTATAGATCTATTTCCTATTTTAAATTTTAAGCTCTGTAGCAATTATGTATTTGTAGCAGATTAGTGCAAGAATGTTTTCTAGACTGGGGGAAAAACTATATTTACTTTGGTATCGATCCTAATGCGAGGAACTCGCTGTGGCGACCCCTGGTGACAGGGAAAAAGCCAAAAGATGAAGCAGATTCGTACAATACATGGAGATGACCAACTGAATTCCGCATACAAAAAGCAGTTAAAGCAATGGTCAGTTAAAAAAAAAATAAAGGAAACTTGTTCATTAATAGAATGATAATAATATTACATAAAATAAATCATAAAATTAGTTTTTCTGGAATCACTGGATTATACTGTAGAGACTTAGAATTTATGCATCAGTGGTAATCAATGAACAATTATATTTCAATGTGAGTATACCGTGTACAGTCTGCAGTTGTAGTTTTCACTTCCAATAAGATTCCTGGTGATCTGAAATAAGGTATTGGCGATTACCAAGTCGAATATCAGCTATATATTACCTTAATGCAATAATACTGATAAGTCCTGATGTATCATATTTATATATAATTTTGGTAGTCGATGTTTAATATCTCGTTAACTTTAATATACATTCTGTATTTTCCTATAAATTACCTAATTTTAAATAAAAAGTGCTTATTCAGCGATGATTTATATTTATCTACACACTTCTAAGACAACCATTTGTTATTAAGCCACATTGTATGGCTTTAAAAAAAGCTGCTTAAATTAATAAAACAACCATGGAAGCAAAATTATTTAATTTTAACATACCTTTTAAATGGTTTTAGATTAATATTAATTAGTAACTATTTTTTAACTAAATTTTTGTTTACTGACTGTGTGCAAAATAAAACACTCTAGTAAAAGAAACATGTCAAGTACAAATTGGGTTTAATAACAGGTGGTATTGGAAGGGGGCAGTGATTGATTAAAAGTGCATATGCATCTTAAAATGCTCGATTTCTGCAAAACTTGGCTTAACAGTATTTTAGTACACTTAAGTCTCCAGCAGATAAAGTAGAATATTGATTCTTTCCGAAAAGCTACTTCCGAAAGTTCACTTTCAGGTATTGTCAGTCTTTAAGGCCGATTACAAAACTATGACTTTTTAGTACTGGTATCTGTGTCAACTGTAACCATATCAGTGCAACACTATTTAAAACTTTTATTTAGCTGGTATAATTTCACTTGGAGACTTCTTAAATGTAATTACTTATACAGGCTGGTACAATAGTTTACAAGACAAAACTTTTATAAATCCCAGTATACAAGAGGGTGTTGTACCTTTTTATTCGTTCATGCATTATTTTGGGTCTACTTAAGTGCTTTAGTATCTGATCGTGACTAAATATTTTCATCTGTAATGTTGCGTCTTTTAATTATTTTTCCCGGCGGCACGGTGGGGCAGTGGATAGTGCTATGGCCTCACAACAAGAGGACCCGGGTTTGATCCCCTGGTTTTTTTGGTTTTCTCCCACAGTCCAAAGACATGCACTCTAGCTTAATTGAAAATGCTAATATGTCACTCACTTGTGTATTGATGTGTGACTTTGCGTATGATATGAGAATGACCGTGTTTCTGTCATTAGAATAGACAGTGGTGCTGAGGATGACCTTAAACATTAAATAAACAATAAACAAACAATTATTTTTCTTTAACAGTTATACCAAGATGTACATTAAAACCCAGAAGGCTTTGACTTCGACAGAATACCTGAAAATGTTGCAGCTTCTTTTATCATGATTCACAATTTTTCTTGCTTGGCATCCTGTTTTAGGTTTATTGTGCTCTTTCCTGTATAATATCATACTTGTTGTATATACCCAGAACATTGCATTCTAAAGTATTTTATCAGCATATTGCACTACTCATTGTGATTCACTGCGTGCCTTAAATGCATACATTGTGAAACAAGGGTGTTTGGGGTACGGGTACAGAACTGATTCTTCAAGAATTCTGATCTAGTGGATTTTGCAGACAGTTTGTCCACGAAGGTGTGTGTCTGTTTATCTGCACTGTGGTCCATAATGCCATAATTTCTTCCTTTGGATGGGGGCACTTTGGTTTTAATCATTAGTAAGTGTGATGCCAAAACTACAGTTTTTACTTAATGGCTTTCTGTGGAAAGGCAAACTGAGACCTCATTCCTCAGGATCTACACGTCCAGAAAGCCAGAACTGTTTTAAGAAGTGATTTGCGTTCGTGCGTGTTTGCGTGCGTGTGTGTGTGTATACCTCATTGTGTGGTTAATAGACTGCACATCAAGCAACTACACATGCACTAGCTCCAAGATGTGGGTGGGTTCTGTCACATTTCCTCAACTATAACACACAGTTGCACTTCACAATGTATGTTGCCTTAATTTAATAACTTGTGCATTCACATAATTTTTCCATTAATGCTGTTTACATTTATGCGAAAACAGTTGGTTTAACAATTTAATCAACAGCTTACTATCCACAAATGGTCCACAATTATCAATTTTATAGGAACACCTGTGCATGCTCATTTATGCAGTTATCCTGTCACGTGTCAAGGCAAATGCATAAAATCTTTTAGGTACAGGTTAAGAGCTTCAGAAATGTAAGCTCAATGACATGGTTCTAAGGACTGGTCTAAGAATATTAGAAATACACAACCTGAAAACAAGTTACGAGGTATTTATTGGCACAGTAAACAAGACAGTTGAAGGTTGGAAAATATAGCAGCAGCTGGATGCACAAGCCATGTTCATGTTTATGTAGAGAGAAACTAGTTTAAAACTAGGCATTGCACTGAATTTCTTCATAGCCACTTAAGACCATCTTAACGTGTAGTCCCTAAAGTTATCCATGAACATAGTCTTATTTACTGATTCTGCTTTTGCATAAAGCTGGTCGGTGGCACCATGTGCAAGCCATTTTTAAACTCGATAGGAAAAGGCCTAATCATGCAAGTTTCTAAAAAAAAAAAAAAAATCTAAAAATTGCTCTGTTAACGTTCTGGTTTGGGTGTGTATCTCACAAACCCAATTCCAAAAAACTTGGGACAAAGTACAAGTTGTAAATAAAAACGGAATGCAATGATGTTCAAAATTCTATATCTTATTCAGAATAGAACACAGATGTCATCAAATATTTAAACTGATACATTTTATCATTTAAAGAAAAAAAAATGGTGATTTTAATTTTCGTGACAACACATCTCAAAGTTGGGACAAGGACATGCTTACCACTGTGAGACATCCCCTTTTCTCTTTACAGTAGTCTGTAAATGTCTATACATCAGAGATGCAGGCTTTTTAACTGAGCGCTGATAAGTTGGGTCCTCCTTCTCCTCTTTAGTCCGAATGACACGGCATCCAAGATTTCTTAAAGAACTTCAAATTTTTATTTATCTGACCACAAACCAGTTTTCCACTTCTATTTTAAATAATCCTTGGCTCAGAGAAGACATCTGTGCTTCTGGATCTTGTTTAGATACTGCTTCTTTGAATTAGTTTTAGCCGGCAACAGCGGATGGCATGGTGAATTGTGGTCACGGATAATGTTCTCTGGAAATGTTTGAGCCCATTTTGTCGTTTCCAATACAGAAGCATGCCTGTCTGTGATGCAGGGCCGTCTAAGGGCCTGAAGATCACCGGCACCCAGTATGGTTTTTCGGCCTCGACCCTTGCGCAAAGAGATTATTTCAGATTCTCTGAAGCTTTTGATATTAAGCACTGTAGATGATGTATTCAAACTGCAATTTTATTCCTTTCTGATATTGTTCCGCTGTTTGTCAGTGCAGAATTAGGTGCATTGGTGATCCTCTTCCCATCTTTACTTCTGAGAGCCGCTGCCACTCCAAGATTCTCTTTTTAAAATCAGTCAGGTTAATGACCTATTGGCATTTGACCTAATGAGTTGCAATTGTTTGTATCCCTAACTTTTCCAACCTTTTATTGCCCCTTCCCAACTTTTTTGAGATTTTAAATGAGCCAATATTTGGCATCAAATTTCAAAATTTGACACTTTCGACATTTAATATACTGTTTGTTCTATTGTAACTACAATATCAGTTTTTGAGATTTGTAAATTGCGTTCTGTTTTTATTTACAATTTGTATTTTGTCCCAACTTTTTTGGAATCGGGTTTGTACAAGAGCAACACTGTTTTACAATAAAATTATATATTTTTCTTTCTCTTTATATGAAAAGCTTCCTCATTGAGTTTTGTTTCTGGAACTTGCACTGTACATTTCATCTGTATAGTTTTGTCTACAATTTTTATATTATGGCCCTTCAATGTAGAACATGTGTGATTGTGCTACAGTATAACATGTAGTTAGTCAAACAAAAACATTGTCAGATTTTCACACACGTTCTAAATGTAGATAGAGAACCAAGTTAAACAAATGATGCATTCTATTTGGTCATTTATTTATTTAGGGAAATGAGCCAATATTACATATTTGTGAGTGAAAAGTAAAAAGTATGTGAATCTTTGCTTTCAGTGTCTGCTATGACATCATAATACACTCGCTTCAGGTCCTTCAACAACATTTCAGTCGAATTAAGGCCAAGACTTTTTTTGATTTTGTCATTTTAAAACATTACCATTATTCTTCTTGGTAAAATGACTTATGGGCTTAGGGTCCTTGTCTTGCTGCATGATCCACCTTCTCTTAAAATTCAGTTCATAGACAGATGTCTTGACATTTTCTTTTAGAATTCACTGATATTCCGAATTTAATGTATTATTAATAATGGCAAGCCTTCCCAGCCCTGATGAAGCAAAACAGTCCCAAACCATGATAACACATAGTTCAAATACATATTACATGCAGCACCCTCCATAATTATTGGCACTCCTGGTTAAAAAGTGTTCTTTGACTTCTAATTTATTTTAAATAATATAGGACAATTAAAAAATGTTAAGTGCCTTTATTTGGTGGGGGGGAATCGCACAATTTATTTGAATGAACTCACGACTGCCACAATTATTGGCACCTCTGGTTTTATTACTTTGAACAAACTCCTTTTGCCAACAAGACCGCACTTAATCTTTTCTTAACTCTTCACAATATTGGAGAATACAGAAAGAGGGCTCTTTGATCAACCTCTCTAAATCATCCAAGGTCGTTGGGTCTTCTCCTGTGCACTCTCCCTTCAGCTCACCCCACAGGTTTTCTATTGGGTTGAGGTCTGGGGACTGAGATGGTGATGAAAGGAGCTTGGTTACATGCCTTGTAACCCATTTCTGAGTAGATTTGGTCACATCTTTAGGCTTGTTATCTTGCTGAAAGACCCAGTGATGACCCATCTTTAGCTTTTAGGCAGAGGGCACCAGATTCACCTGATATTTGAGTTTATGATTTCAGGCTCACAGCATCACCGATCTTCCCCCATACTTAACAGTGGGCATGAGTTTTTTCTCTGTATTTTTCCTTGGTGTTGCACCAAACCCACTAAGAGTGTGTGTGTTAGCAAAAAGCTCTATCTTGGTATCATCTGAGCAAAGCACACTGTCCCAGTTAAAATTCCAGTACCGCTTGGCCGACTACACCTGTTTACCCATATAGGTGTAACTCAGAAAAGGTTTTCTCCATGCATGCCACCCAAGCAGCTTGTTGGCATGTAGATAGTGCCTGTTAATTAGGAGACCTTGTAAATCCAGGAGGCTACCATTTGATTCAGTTCTCTTACAGTGAGGTTTAAATAACTTTTTTTATCTCTCTTCCCATTCTTCTCGCTGTGTGTGGTGACAAGATGCACTTGCGTCCTTTTACAAGCTTGTTTGTCACAGTTCCAGATGTTTTGAATGTTTTGATGATTGCTCTCACTGTAAATAAAAGCATCTGCAGGTAAGTGGCTATTTTCTTCTGTAGCCATTGCCTGATTTATGAAGGTTGACACACATCTGCCTTATTTAAATAGGATGTTCTCTTTTCTTTCCCATGTTGGAGTTAGTAAGAGAAATAGGCCTCTGTGTAATGCCATATTTATAACCCAGGGAAACAAAGTTACTAATTAAAGGTTCCTAGATACTTTGATTCACATTATATACTACAGTTGAAATGACATAAAATGCATTTATTTCTAACAAATTAAGGGTGCCAATATTTGTGAAACAGGTTATTTTATGCTTAATAATTATTTCTTACTCAGGATTTTTCTTTAAAGTTTTTTTTAGTGGTATTATGCTTCTGCAATAAAAATTAATTTAATTTAAGTCATCTTAAATCATCTTAACTGGGGGCAATAATTATGGAGGGTGCTGTAAATCATAAAAGTTTTTTTCCATTTAAACAAGAAGTCTATTTTGGTCTCATCCGACAACAAAACATTCTTCTAATATACTTTTGGCTTGTCCATGTGCAGATGAGCAGCATTGTTCTTTTTGGAGAGAAGTGGCTTTCTCTTTGCAACCCTGCCATGCACAATCGTTCAGTGTTTTCCTAATGATGAACTCATGAATTAACTATTAGAAAATGAGAGATGCCTTTAGTTGCCTAGAAGTTACCCTGGGGTCATTTGCAACCTCGCTGCCTTGCTCTTGTAGTGACCTTTGTTGATCAGCCTCTTCTGGTTGTTTTAAAAATAGTTTTGAATTTCCTTCATTTGTACACAGTACGCTATTTCCAAAAGTATTAACTCGCCCATCGAAATGATCAGAATTGGGTGTTCCAGTCACTTCCATGGCCACAGGTGTATAAAATCAAGCACAAGAAGTGTGATCCCCCTGTAGTTGGATTACTCCTTCTTAAAAAGGGGGGACCACAACCACGATCTGACACGCTAGAGGCACTGTCCCCAACCGCCACACAATGTTGTAGAGGCATCTCACAACATTAAAAAAACAAATGTACTCAGGGCAGATCTTATCCACTCCAGTGCCTTGCCACTGATGAGCTTTCCCACCGCCTCAGTGACTTGGGTAATGGGCCAGTCCACCTCAGAGTCGTCAGCCTCCATTTCCTCAGTGGAATATGTGACTATGGGATTAAGGAGATTCTCAAAGTATTTCTTTCACTGCCAGTGAATATCCCCAGTCGAGGTCAACAGCTCCCCACCTGCACTGTAAAGTGTTGGCACAGTACTGCTTTCTCCTCCTGAGGTGCTGGATGGTTTTCCAGAATTTCTTCAGGGCCTTCCAGTAGTCGTCCTCCATAGCCTCTCCTGAACTCCTCCCATTTCCGGGTTTTTGCCGCCCCAACTGGCCGAGCTGCGGCACACCTGGCCTGCCAATACGTCTTAGCTGCCTCTGGACTCCCAGAGACTAACATGGCCTGATGGGACTCCTTCAGCTTGACAAGCATGCCTTACTTTCGGTGGATACCACGGGTTTGGAAATTGCCGCCCCTACAGGCACCGGAGACCCTACGGCCACAACTGATGACAGCTGCATCGACAATGGAGGAAGAAAACATAGTCCACACTGACTTAATCCACCTCCTTCCTCGGAAGCTGAGAGAAACTCTCCCGGTGGTGGGAGTTAAAGACCCTGACAGAGTGCTAGGCCAGACAGTCCCAGCAGACCCTCACAATACATGTTGTTGGCCTGCCAGGTCTGTCTGTCTTCCTCCTTTGCTAACAGATCGGTTGACGGGTCAGACCTGTCTGCCACAAGAAACCCTACCAGGGATTTAATGCCCTCGACAACATAGCTCCTGGGATCCTTTGAGCACTCCCTCCACCACGGTAAGGTGAAAGTTCAAGGAGTTTTTAAAATTAATCAACTCAAAGAGGAAGTCAATGATGCTATGCCAGAACAAGGTAATGTGTTTCAGTTCTAGTTAGCATTCTAGTAGAAGCATTTTGTTTAAGTTCCAGTGATTTGTGCATATGCAGTAAATTAGAGCACAATATGAAACCAAAGCATGGGCTATCTGTTCCAGAGCTTGTGCAGAGTGAAGTCATTTTATTTTTTAGATTTTTCGAGCTTATAGAAGCTACCGCTAACTTAAAAATCACATGCTTTGATGTTCTATGCTTTGATGTTTAATGTGAACATTTACTGAAGCTCTTGGCCTATATAAACATTGTTTTTATGCACATAAATAGCTGACTGGATAACAGCAAAATGAGCATCAGGATTTAGCTACTGTTGGAATCATCAATGGTTTTATATAAATTGATTCTTTTTTTTTATTTATTCCTAAAGAAGGGTTTAATGTCAGGCCATTGATCTAGACATATTACTAATACAGAAGTTTCACAGCACTTGGTAGTACTGAATTCTAGAATATATCTGATAACTTGGTTTATTTTTAAGATATATCTGAAGTCAATTCTGCTACACCAGTGTCAAATAATTGACATTGCTACTTAACACACAAGCTGATAGGAATTTTCAGTTTTCTTGGTATAATATTTCCTTGATTTTATATACTACTTCCTGTCTACATCTCCACCATTTCCTGTTTATTCCTGTAAGATCGATTCTAATGTTTTTACATTGATGTCTGTATTCTTAGGCAGCTTTGTTTAAACCCTTAGTTGCGAAGTGGTGTGAATGTTGCTTTATAATCAGCAGTTTATTGGCCTACTGCTCATCTCCATGTATTGGAATTTACAGATAAGTCATTTACAAAATATAATTTAGATATTTTACAAAGTATAATTTGATAATGTAAATTTTACTAACTTTTTTAAATCAGAGAAAGTAAAACAAAATGCTAAGAATTAAATTTCAATGGATGAATATTAATTGAGCATTAAATCAGTTTACCTTAGTGTATTAGTACGCTTGCCCAGTGAGATATTCCAGTAATGTATGGTTTTAAATTATTTGGATGTAAAATTATGGACAGTACTTTTAGTCGATGTAAAAATGCTACCCCATAGCCCCAGTATATAATGTATTTTAAATGAATAATATTTAAAATAAAAAGCACAATAAATGTCTGTGCCATATCTATATTTCTATAATGTGTGAGGACTTTTCTAATAATGTTGCATAATAATGTCTCATTTTTCCATCATTATTCTTTCAGTAATCAATCTCATGTTAATCTAGCTTCATAATGATCTGATGACCATGTTCACTCACTGTTTCTCACTGCAGGGGCCCTGGGTAACTGACGGAGGTTGATTTCTACATCTTCAGAACTAAGGTTGGTAACAATCCGTACATGTATAAACTTAAGCAGCTACATAGAAAACAGATGTGTTTTGGGTTCTCCGTAGCAAACATTTATGTTTTATATTTTTCTCTCTCTCTCTGTTCTAGGCTATTGGTTACGTGTAATCCAATATATGGTCATGTCTGAATATGCAGTACTGTAGAATATGACCAGCTGGCCATCGTGTAAGTTGCATTTTAGCAACAACATAGTACAGAATATTAAGAAATTCAGGGTTTAACTATAAACACTTCGATTATCGTTTCTGTGCTTTTCAGGGTTTTTTGACTGAGCAGATGGAGGTTGTGTTCAGCACGTGGAATTCTCAGCACATTCATCTGGGAGTCACCTGTGTTCCTGTGGTATCTGATAATCAACATATGTTCCAGTACAGAGACTGTATCTTGTATCGCTGGCGTGTTGTCTTCCAACTATTAGATTCAGCGGGGTTGGTTTATCACTAACATCATAGTGGCTCTGCTTCAGCACGGATGTCTGCAATCTGATCACGTACAACAGAAGTAGCTGCAATGAGACCTGTGTTTGTCTGGCTAGCATTGTACGCTAATAAAAAAAAATAAAATATTTGTAAGCTAAAAGGTTCATGGTTAATTGTCCGACAATATATTTAATTTGATTAGGTACATCATAGTAGTGCTTTTTTGCAGTGTGAACTTAAGAAGGAAAATAAATCTGCAAGTGCTCAAGTTGCTAAATTATCCCCAGGCTGCATGTAAAAAATATTAAGTTGGTAAAGCTGAATACATTTATTAATGAGGAACATTGTAGCTTAAGACTTGATGTGATGTCCATTAAAATAGAAAATATATCCGACATAATTGCAGTGTAAGCAAAGCTGCTTAATGTCAGGCAATTGTGAATCAGGTTTATCTGCTTTGGTGACAGACTGAAGAGACAGCAAGACAACTCCCAAAGGCTGGAATGGTTGTGCAGGTGTGGCAGGAACACTGGGTAGAATTTTGGAGTGAATCCTGGAATAGGATACAAGTCCATTTCAGGAAACCTTGCACACATGCATTCAACCCAGTGGGATATTCTTTTTGGCCAATTTTACCTGCAGTATTTTCTTATGCCCGTTTGGTTATGTGCCAATTTGTAATAATGGTTCCTGTAACACTTTCCCTAAGCAGTTTGCTTTCAAAAAATAAAAATAGTGTAGCCACAAGATGGTTCATGGTTTTATTTTTTGTGATTTTAAATGTGCCTTTACTATTTCTGCCCCATGATCTACAGTATGTTTCTGCATTTCTACGTATTAAATCACCCAAGTCATAAAATTTTGTTTGTCTCGTAGTTCCAATCAAATGTCACTTCTCCGAATTTAGGAGCTGTAAAGAGTATAAGTCAAACGTGGCATTTCCCCTCACTAACTCTGTGGTTTTTGAATATCGAAAAGTCTTTAATATGTATCTTACTTCAAATACTTCTAAGCGGACCCCTCAAAAGTGTGAGAGAACTGGGTAGCGTGGTACTTATAGTCCTGCTCCGCATATTGATTGTTCATTTATTATTCATGTGCATGCTTCAGTACAGGCACCCCCAGGTGCCTGAAAACATTCATTGAGTTAGAGGCTGATCAGCAGTCATGAGTGGTACCAAGCCTAGTGCAAACAGACGAGAATACTGCAGAGCATAACCTGCAGCAAAAGATACAAAGAGAGTGTGCCTTGAAGAGAATGTACCTACTTTCTAGTGCTGAAGTTCCTGCAAGACCTTCAACTGATCCTGGAATTTGGGAATCTTTCAAACTTCCATCAATCAATATGGGACCACAAAGGATGGCAGGAAAAGCTGATAACCAGTGTTTAGTAAAAAGTGTTCAGTTGAGAAATCTGTAGTGGAGTACACTCTTGTATTACAGTACACACTTGTGTGGACCGAGTTTTAGCGCATAAACACTAGGGTTAGACAATGAAACTGAAACACCTGGTTTTAAACCACAATAATTTACTAGTATGGGAAAGGGCCTTCTTTTGCGGCCAACACAGCGTCAATTCGTCTTGGGATTGACACAAGTCTTGCACAGTGGTCAGAGGGATTTTAAGCCATTCTTCTTGCAGGATAGTGGCCAGGTCACTACGTGA
>JAOUQT010000011.1:8855282-8869744 GCA_025769995.1 Xyliphius kryptos | reverse complement strand
AGATAAAACTGAATTGATTTCAAATATCATTTTTCTAAAATGTAGACTTATTTTGTTTTTCTCAAAAAACGACTACACATTTTTAATATGGAGAACTGTCATCAAACACATATGAGTAATGACATAAACACACACACACACATACACACACACATTCAGATGAACAAATACACAAATAGTAGTAATAGAAAGTGTTATTACTTTTCTTACATGGTCAAGGTGCTTCCACTCCTCAGCCCATTCTCTTTCTGTGAGTCTGTGATCGATGACCTCTTCCTGACGTGTGCCACCGTGTATCCCTGTGAGAGAAATGAACAGTGAGAGAGATTATAGAGAGAGTGAGACAAATGACTGTCGGCATTAATTATTCTTACTGCTACGACTCCCTTAGAGCAGAGCTCTAGTCTGCTTTTAAGACATCACTCAGCTGCTCCATGACATACACCATCTCTCACATCCTCACACTCGTTCTTCATCACTTACACACTTCCCTCCTGCCACACACTTTCATTCCTCATCACGTTCTACAGCACTGCCTGTGGGCACACACTCTCTCTGGGTGGAATTAGACCTGCCAGGCTCAGATCTATGTCATTCATATATTACAAAGCCATATATGCATGTATTTTTAGCACATTTGTACCCCAGTTTTTGGAAATATCCTCGTGTTTCCCATAGAACATTTAAAATATGCATCTTTTGGAAAATCTGGTGCTCATTTCATGGTGTAAAGGAAGAACTCTTTATTATTAATTTACAATGGCATTATATTCATATAAGCATTGAAATGTAAAGTAATTAAATGTATCACAACATTGATTGGCTTATCAGAGACCAGACTGCTACAAGCAACACAAGTCGTAGGCTTGTGGTTAAGGAACCAGCCTTGCGACCGGAAGGTCCCTGGTTTGATTCCAAATACTGACAAGTGCATGGCTGAAGTGCCCTTTTGGCAAGTCACCTAACCCTCAGTTCACCTGTGTGTGTATTTGTGTGTTTCACTACACGGATGGGTTAAATGCAGAGGACCAATTCCGGTGTGTAAAAAACAGTGGCAAAAATGTATCACTTTCACTTTCAAGACAGAGGGCATTGGAGAAAGCTGACTCATCTGTGCAGCTAACCATTGTGAAGATGCCGTATAACATAAAATAGATTAAATGGATTTTTAATGCTCTTTTGCAGATAATGTTAGTTACTTAGTCATTTCATTCATGGATGTGAACATAAACATGATTTATGATTAGAATTTACCACTTAACCTCTTTCTTATTCACCTACCGATGGGCCGTGGACGCTCGCGAATCTCACGATGGTTGGTGTGGCGATACGAGTCTCTGTAATGGTGGCCAATAGCCATCTCCTCAAGCCGGTAGTGGCCCTGGGGAGGTGGAGCTGTGTGTGGAAGTCCATTGGGCTGGTATGAAATTCCATTGGAGGGACTGAAACGCTGACCAGGACTTATGGTACATGGCCGCTTGCTTGGGTGTTCTTGGTGTGGAGGCTCCCTTTCAAAGCCATTCTCTTTGGTTCTGGAAGGTAGAAATTGCAGAAGGTCTGATTATTGAAGCACAATTTAGAAACGAGGCAATGATTCAACATGAAAATAAAAGGCTGCTCTCCTGAATATCTCAGTGGATAAATGGTGAAACATTGAAGCCTGATACAGTAGGTAGGATAATACTATGCATGCAAAAACGAGTGTGTTTGTTTGTTTTTGTGTGTATCCCCTCCCTCAGTATCGGGAAAATTTTAAAGTCTTAAGAAGCCACCATTATGACTCGTCAATACTTGGCCGTAAAGTTTATTTGTTTGGAATAACATCTACCCCTGTACATTACAGATCTTTGAAATATGTCTGCAATTCCTATAGTTGTATTATTTTTTCAGTTTGCAATTCAAGACCTTTGCCTTCTCCTTTAGAGTATTGGACCTTTAAGACTCAAAGAAACATCAGTATCTATCAAACATACACACAGTACACAAACTAATTGTACAAAAAAGTTATGTTTGACTGCAGCAAGTGAACAACACATAAATGGTGTGAAACTTGTGCTCATATAAAATACAAACAAGGAGAAGGTGCTAAGCCTGCATTCTAATATCTCTGATCCTAATCAAAATAAGTTGTCTCTGCTTTGTCGTCATTAAGAAGCATATCCCATTCAAATTCCACTTTTACATTTTTTTCTCCACTCTCCTCCTTGCCAGACGTGGAGGTGCATGCAGAGCTAAGCAGAAACAGAAGCGCTTAGCCAGCGGGATGGGTACACAGTCTCATCTGTATGTGTTATCAGTTTCTCCCGTAGGTTTTGCTCTCCAGGCGTTAGATCTCCCACAAACATGCATATATTACAGGATAAAACAGCAAAAGATCCTCAGGGACTTGATAAGCTTTAGAAAAAACCTTTTAGAATAAAACTACAGTACATAAGCATCACAGTCACACCTTTGTTCCAGATTAGCGGTTACTACAATGGCTTACGCATGACTGATTTAGCACATTTTACGGCAAATGCTTACTGAGGTAACCCTCATTTTTTGAGGGTCTTGTGTTGCAGTCCCACCCTGGTATTCAATCCTATGTACTAACACTCATAGCTTTTCTTAGCAGTTTTCTCAAACCTACTGAGTGATCTGGACTGATAAAACTAATGTAAATAATGCATTTGTGTGTATGGGAGAGGTAACTGAGTGTAATAGCTTCCTATACCCATGTGCTTTGTATTTCTACTGTAGAGAAAGGTATTCTACCATGAGAAATTCTGAGTTTATCAGACTGTTCATGGGAAAAGCTGGTCCAAATGAAAAGATGGTCCAATAAAGAGTACTCAGAGCAAGATAAGGATGCATGACACCAACCTAGAGTTCAACTGGTTCAACTGGACAGACAAAACCTGCCCAAAAAGCCAGAATTCCACTACAGTCTCAAACCAGAAGTAGGCCTACTCACTGTGACCTTGCCATTCTTCTCGACTATGTTCTCTGTAACCGTGGAGATCAACAAGCATAATGTAACCAGACCACTCCAAAACCTTGCAACTATTAAATTCCAATTCAATTCATATTATTTTGGTGGCACTTTTGACAACAAAACATGATACTGCAACGCAGCTTTAAAAAATTTAAATTAAAGATATAATCATGAAGTTTATGTAAGTTTCCTTTTATCCCTTATCAGCAAGCTGGATGGTGACAGTAGCAAGAAAAACTCCCAGACATTATAAGAAGAAAAAAACTTGAGAGGAACCAGATGCCGAAGGGAATTCCATCCTTGTTTGAGTGATAACAGATTAAACATTCTGCAGAATGAGCCTGTAAATGGTGTGTATGGGTGTAATGGTAAGCGTAAATCCATAGGTCCACTTCAAGCAGGACATCGTCATTCCGCATTATGTGAGCTCCCTGGGGGATCAGGCAGATATGAGACAAGGTCAGGATAAGTACTCTCTCATTAGTAGGTGTGTAGTTCAGCAGAAAAAGAGAAATATTATTAGATAAAAAGAAGCTAAGCCTTGACGAATGCAAGAAAAATACAGACAACAAAGCTGTGTCCTACTGCAGCTGATCTGGTTACTTAATCGTACAGTGTTCCTACCAAAAAACAGTCACACCTCAGCCCAGTCCCGAAGAGATGACAACCAACCCCAGATAGATATCTCCTGTGTGTCAATTATGTTGTGTACTTATTCCTCACTGATTAGAGATTACCATGTGTCTGTCCCTTTTGTGCTCGTTAACTGAGGGACAGTTGGAAAATTCTCTATTGTTTTCTGCCATGAGATTATCATTTTCTTGCTTACCACCAAAACTTTACCCTAGGATCCTCATATTCCTGTGCATACAACTGCATGACCCCCAGCTTTCATGGCATGACAGTTATCAAAAATGGGACTTATAATGGGGAGTTTCCTGACACCAACCATTACACAAATAATTTTATTAAGCAGGAGAAAATTATACTTGAACACATTTTAACTACATTTATTTTTTCAGAATGTCCAAAAAAACAAGTTAGTTTATGTCACCACTGCAAATATAGAGTAATGTTCATTTAAATACCGTATGTAAACATGTAGATTTGAGGTTTATTTTAAGTGTAGGTTTGGCACAGTGGCGCAGTGAATAGCGTCCTGCATAATTCTGCGCATGGGTTTCCTCCAGGTGCTCTTATTTTGCAGCAAAACTCAAAAACATGTATTATGATTTTTTTTGGTCTGAAATAGGTCTTTTATTTACAGTATGTTTCCTTTCTTACAAACATAAAAAAATAACATCTCAAGCTAAATTTGTACTAAAAATTGATATGGTGCCGAAGAATACCCTGATTGTAATCTAGCATAACATAAATTGTTCATATTCTCAGCAGTGTTGCCAACTTCTCAGTAAGAAAGTCGTTATTGGCTGTCCTTAAAGACTATTTGCATGTATTTGACTCTGAAGAGGAGAGGAATGACATAAATGGAGAAACAATTATTTTAAACAACAACAACAACAATAATAATAATAATAATAACAACATGGAAAACTTCTGTTGATTCTTGGTTTGTTTGGCACAGTGGGTAGCATAGCCACCTCAAAACAAGAAGGCTGCAGTTTCATTTCCTAGGTAGGGCAGTTTGGGTCCTTTCTATTGAAGTTTCTCCCATGTTCTCCCTTTGTCTGTGTGGCTTTGAAGAAGACAATTAGATAAATAAAATCACCCTGACTTGTGTACCATTGTGTGTGTAGGTTAATGTTATTCAAATAAACAATAAACAATAATTATGCTATATTAGCATCTCTAGCTATTACATAAGCCTCACAGACACTTTCGTCACCAACCATGGTGCAAACATCTTTGATTCATTTAAGCTGGGACACATACGCATTTCTGTTTAAAAGCTATTTTAATATCCTGCCCTCATCATGCTCACCTGTCTGGTGTCCTCCTCTTGCCATTTTCGTTGACGTCCAAGAGCAGCTCAGATGAGTCGACGGGAGATGTGATGCTGGTGTCGAGTAGCAGCTGCTCGTGCTGGGCCAGGTACTGTGCCGGGTTCTGCTTGGCCAGCCGTGCACAGTGCAAAAGCTCCCGCTGCAGTAGGGGCAGGTTAGCCTGCAGGGGGAGATAGCGGTTAGCACTTGTGGTTTAGACAAAGGCTGCATTAGTCAGACAAAGACTAAACATCACAATGCACTTGGCCATGTTCCAGGGTTTTTTACAAGCATTGTTTACCCATTACAGTGATTGTGGGGAAGCTCTTTGGAGGTAAAAAAATGCACTGCTTTGGTATTTTGTGACCCAAACCATGCATTAGTGCTTTCAGTCTGCCCGCTGCCTGGCAAAAGGGCATGTGAAATCACAATCAGCGTACAACGTGTCCTCTTCAAAGTGACATCCTCTTTCAATTCCTTTCTCTCTCTTTCAGCACTAATTACTAAGAGCTTATCAGGCTTTGTGGACAAGACCCTTTTTGGAGGTTTTTATCATTCGAAAATGATGCCGAAGTGCATTAAGGGATAAGAGAGGAATCTACATTACTTCATGAGCATATGTTTCTTCTTCCTGTGCTATTATTTATATCTTACTTTTTCGTTTTTTCAGAGATAATAGTGGTCAGAAATAGAGAACCACTGAAAATATTCTACATATATATATATACAGGTGCTGGTCATACAATTGTTGTTTTTTATATATACACTATATATACACTATATTTCCAATAAATGTTCAGAATCAGGTGCTCCAATCATTTCCACATTTTGGACAATTCCATGCTCCCAAATTTGTGGGAACAGTTTGGGGCTGGCCCCTTCCACTTCCAACTAGACTGTGCACCAATGCACAAAGCAAAGTCCATAAAGACATGGATGGCAGAGTCTGGTGTAAATGAACTTTACTTGCCTGCACAGAGTCCTGACCTTAACCCGACTTTGGGAAGTATTAGAGTTGAGAATGAAAGCCAGGCCTTCTCGTCCAATATCAGCGTGTGACCTCACAAATGCACTTCTGGAAGATTGGTCAAAAATTCCCGTAAACACACTCCCATAAACCTTGTGGACAGCCTTCCCAGAAAAGTTAAAGCTGTTCTAGCTGCAAAGGGTAGACTGACATCATATTGAACCATATGGATTAGCTTATATGTGAATTCAGGTGAGCAAATACTTTTGGAAATATAGTGAATATATATTTAGGAAATATATATATATATATATACTATACTGTACACAAACTATATAAACACAAACACGTTCAGCTGATGCAGACTCCTGATTACATCATTAGCATAGAGCATGTTGCCCTTCCTGTAAGTAGATTTCCTCAAACCAAATTCAGAAAGGAGGCAATTAGATGACATTAGCCTAATGAAAAAAACAACAATAAAAACACCTCTAATATATATTGTTGCAGCTGAGCTTCTGTGCACTTATAAAAGACCCTGCACCCGCTGCCATATGGTATTTGCCATTAAAGGCTCCTTTGAGGAATGAAACTAAAATTAGATGAGAGAGAGAGAGAGAGAAAGAGAGAGAAGAGAAAATGGAGCAAAAGAGAGTGAAAGGAGGGAATGAGTAAGAATGAGTGAGAACACAAGTTGCGTCTTTGATAGCACCCCTCCCAACCGGATGATACAGTAACCATATGGTGCAGTGAGGAGAAACGGAGCAGAGAGATGTAGAGCTGAAGGGGGGGAAGTGGCCTTGTATGTGTCTCTGCATCCATCAGCAATCTCTCTAATGGGACCAATTTCTGCAGTGCAAAGTCACCCGGGGCTTCTGAGGTATAAGACAGAATACCAATCGCTATATAAAAGATACCACATTCTGAATACACTGAATTGAGACTCAATTCCTGCATGCTATCCATTGTAAACTACACAGACTCGATTGATTTTAACGGCCTGACTCGATGTTAAAGGCAAAAGGGTTTGTTTGATGAAATAAGCTGAGTGTCTGTGTGTGTGTGTGAGAAACAGTATTATTTGATAAAGGATTAGAAATTCAGAAATAAATTTGCACACAAATAGGTTAATATTAAATTCGACACAGTACCAATTTGTATCCTCCGTTCAATGAAATTTCAACAAATTAAATAGAGAAAGTGATGTAGCATGTAAAATGTCTTGATATTACATAACAAGAAATTGGCTGACAAAATGTTATATATTTACTTTGAACTAAAACAAAGGAATTGTAGTAAACATGGACTATTACTATTGGCATAACACGTTCATAAAATTTTGCAAAACTGCTTTTAAGTTTTATTTTTCCAAAAAGTAAAACAACCCTCATTAGTATTAGAAATTGGGATTTGACATCCCCAGGAAGCAGAAGCTGACAACAGTTTGGGATGCTCACTCTGATTTTTGCTATCCCACGAAGCAGATCTTTGCAGCCATACATCACAATGTTCGGATGTAAAATGGCAATAAACATACATAGACACAACCAGAATCTCTGGTTAATAATCCCAAATGGTCCAGCATTGCTAACTACAGGAGTTATTTTGCTCTTGAAATGCATATTTTATAAAGTAGCTGGTTTTGTGCATTTAACAGGTGAAATATTTAGAAGAACTCATAAATGCCTCGAATAAATGTAAATGAGTCATATTGTTTTTCTTCAAATATATTTCAAATGTAATGCTTGTGGAAAGGATGTAATGATTTTAATGCCATTTAAGAGATTAATTTTACAAAATCCATGTAATGACTTTTAATGCACTTCATTTTATTATCTGCATAAATCATGTTTATTTCCTAGCATTTGACATGAATTGGTTAGAAATAAAGACACCATGAGCTGTAATGAAATGAAGTGAGAAATGGAATAAGAGCAGTAAACAAGTTTACAGGCTGCTGTCCATGCCGAGAACAAAAGATTGCCCTACTAACGGTTTCAAACGTGTCTTTCCATCCCTACGACTGTGGGGCAGTCGTATGCTTGGGGTTAAGGAACCTGTAGGTGTCTTTTAACTTTTGGTCCAGACCTTCATGACCATTCCTCAAACCCCATGGATGACCAGAGTAATCTTTTCACTACGTTAGCAGTGAATTCAAATTTAATTTTACACATAGAGTACATGGAACTGTATACAGTGAATGCTTTATCAAAGGGACAGCTACAATAAAGTGGAGCAAGGAGGGTTAAAGGTCTTGCTTAAGGGCCCAACAGTGGCAGCTTGTATGGCTTGAAGTGCAGATCTTCCGATCAATAACCCAGAGCTACTATTGCCCCTGAGTCTAGCAGCCTTGTTGCATCAGAAAATCTGCTAGATATGATCAATCTATGACCCCTGCCTACCTAGAGAGAAACAACCGTTTCCATGACACCCATGATTGATTAATACTAAGTAGGTAAGTCATTTTGCCTGAAAATATGTACTCTAAAAAAAAACAAAAGTTCCCATTCATCCCTAAAGAAAGGTCACTATCAAAAGGAAGCTCAAGCGGAAACCATGTGTCCATTTGGGTTGTACACTTACAGAGGGAGAAAGAATGGATGAAAAAACAACAAAAAAACTATAAAAGAAATATGCACATCTGTGTCTTGGCTCTGAAAATGTTTTCCAGATCACTGGCTTGTGCAGTACCTTCAGAAAGGGGATGACAAAAGGTCGGAGGGGGAAGTTCGTTGCTTCTTGCAGCTTGGAGTGGAATTCTTCTATGGTTAATGTGGAGTTCTAGAGGAAAAGAGAGAAAGAATGAGTGCATGTGGAAAGCATTATGCGATTACTGAATGCAGAACTTTGAAAGGAGGCATCAAAAAAAGCTGTGTTTGGCATAAGGAATAATAAATATTGACTGCAAACATGATCATACATGTAGAACACAATGGACGTTGGCAAAATATTAGCATTGAATATAAAACTAAGCTGCTGCTCAATGTCTATGTGTAAGATGCATTTGCAATGTAACAGGCATGTGGAAGGACACTGCATGCTTTAATTAGAGTTGGAAAAGCTGCAGCTTGATATGTTTAATTGAGATTTCGGTTCACTCTGTTCTCTGATCTCTGCCGACTTTGCACATATCGCCCCTTTCCAGCTGCTCAGTGCAGCGCCTATCTCAAAAAAAAAAAAAAAACACGCAGTGACTAATTTCACTCCCATTCTCGCTGCTCTATCTCATTTTAACAGACTGACAGGATGGTGACACTATTTTCAATTTTCAAGATGTTGCTTCCAAGACGGCGCGAGAAAAAAAAAATAGAGACAGACAGGGCGACTGCGTCGGAGGATCGAGAAAAAAAATATGCAGCTTTCTACCTCATTTCCCAGACCTGAATTTTGTTACATTAGGCTTACATCTGTTCACCCAGATTGCAGCGGCCTGTTTTGACAGCCAGAGAGCCTCCTGAGCTTTTCTCCGGCATTGCCGGCGCTAATTAAGTGTGTCACTCTTTTCAATAAGGCAGAGAGGGGAGTGTATTAAAGTGAGCGATGCAAGCCGAGGGGACACAAGAATCCCTCTGCGCGTTGACATTGTGAAAAATAAACAAACACGTGCCAGAAAAAAAAGGGGAGATTTCTTTCCGATGGCTAATTAAAGCGGCACTCCTCGGGTAGAGGCACGGTTATTTTAACACTCTTTCATTCTTTCATTGTGTTTTTTTGCACAAATGGTTTTCTAACACATGACTGTGTGGTCTGTAATATCTGCAGTTTTATATTAGAAACGCTATTTATAAACTCTTTGAATGAAATACACGAATGTAAAATTAAAGATAAACAAGGAATTAAAGGAATCTTTAATATTTTTGTTGTACATAAACATACAACTATAGAAACTATAGTAATTCTGCCTCTTGTTTGTATATAGGTTTTAACTGTGCCAGGGCTACATCATTTAATGTTTTAAAGAAATAAATCCAAAGTAAGTATGTTTATATTGATATACTGTATATGCCAATGTATGCGAATTTGAGCAAGATTAGTTAGAGAGCTATTAAAATGTACAGTGGGACAGATGAATACTCTAAACACTGACAAAAACCTAGTTATTTAGTCTTTTTGGTATCAAAGCTAGACCAACCCCTTACACTTTAAAGACTTTAAAAAGCTCATGGACTAGCACACGAATCAGAAAGGATAGCTGTAAACTTCATTGTTGATGCCCTCACTGTAGCCATAGGAGCAGTATCCTATTAGTATACAGTTAGCAGTGACGGGCAGTACCATGCTGGGATTGTGATGGGGGAGTATAAACTCACACCCTATCTGGCTCGCACAGTACCATGCCTAGAACTATGCACTGCTGTGCTCGCAGTGGAAATGTTTGAGCTCATTAAGATATAACTGAACATTAAAGTATACTACATGAAGTTCTACACACACAGTGAGATTGTGTTAGGGTACATACACAATACCTCCATATTATTTAATTTGTACGTTGCCAACAGGGTTACAGGCATTAGGACATACAAACACCCTAATCAATGCGATTATGTACCTACAGAGTAAAATATATCCGACCAAGCGACTGGGATTATTTCAGCAGCAGACCTGCTAATGGGGCAGTCGTAGGCCTTGCGACCGGAAGGTCCCAGGTTCGATTCCCAGTAGCGACAAGTCATGCCTGAAGTGGCTGATGGCTGCTCACTGCTCCGGGCACGTGTGCTCACTTCACCAGTGTGTGTGTGTTTCACTGCACGGATTGGGTTAAATGCAGAGAACCAATTCCGGTGTGTGCAAACATAGTGGCAAAAATGTATCACTTTCACTAAACAGTATTTGGTTCTCAGGCCATTTTGTTTTCAAACACACACACACAGAATCACACAACACTAGTTCACAACACAAAAAAATACATCCCGAAGTGAGAGCACACAGTAAAAACTACAGCATTAAAATCACAGCTAGGCTCTAAGTGGTTTGAGAGACATTCCAGTTAGACCACACTGTCCAGAGTCATAGTCAGACTCATTCATTTTGTCACATCCTTCAAAGACAAATAGACAAAAGGATAAAAGGTTTCAATGAAACACTAAATGTTCAAGAAGTCACACATGCTAAAGTGCTCATTATTCAAGCCGTACAACAAGATGCCTACAAGAAGGCAATCACAAAACTTAAAGGAGGAACGCAGGCAAACAAAAACTTGACACAGTCAAAAAGCCTGTAGTGAACAAAGACAACCTCTAACTTGTTGGTGGGCGTCTTCTCTGCCAACCTGACAGAATGAAAAACACCCTCTGATTATCCTATTCACTAGCCCCATTGCCACACTACTAGTAAGACACTTCCATGAGCAAATGGCTCACCCGGGGAGACACGTAACTGAAGGAGCTGTTCGTGGTGCTGGATTCTGTACATTTGGAGGTAAGTGCCTTGTAGACCCTGTCATTCATATGTGTGTCACATGTCGCAAGTTGCAAGGCACAATATAGTTTCAGAAAATGCCACTTGCTAGCAGACTGAGTCACCCCCGAACCACCTTTCACCACAGTAGTCCTAGATGTAGTCAGGCAATAGGCAATTTTGTCATGTCACAGAAAAAGTGCCTGCGCCCAGAGTAAATGCTGGGCCATATTGTTTACATGCATGTCAACCAGTGCTGTGCATACTGAATGGGTAGAGACTATGTATACAGTTTTATAAATGCATCAAGAAGGTTTTTCCCTATACGTGGCCGTGCCAAGTTTCTGCGCTCATACAATGGCACAAATTTAACCGTGGCTTGTAAGGAACTATAACTGGAGAAAGAAAACACAACCGTGGGAAGTACCTGCGAGAGAGAGAGGATGTATTTGGACATACAACCCTCATTCTTCTTACATGGAAGGCTCTTAGAAGCACCTCATAAGATGCCAGTTTTAAGCATCTTTATGGCTAAAGTGATGCGATCATTAATGCAAGACCTCTTGTCCCCATATCCACAGACCCTGACTGCCCTTCAGTACTCATTCCTGCAATCTAATTAAGGTAAAAGATGAGTGTTGTTTCTGCTCCATTTGGGAAATTCTCTTCAGGACAGTTGTATGGAGTTGTAAGCAGTAGAAAGACCTTGCTTATACATTTAATCAAACGTGGAAAGAAGTATATCTCACACCTTGCAAAGCTGCTCAAAATGGACTGAACACTTCTGCCAGCAGAGACAAGAAAGTTGGAGTACAGTTTGTGAAAGATGGGACTACTAAGGTTTGCTTATGTCCAGTTTCTAAAGTCATAGTTCTTATTTCTGGGACTCAATGAGAATATATGTATATTGTAAATTAGTATTTTTCCTGAAGATTAAATGTATTTAATGTATATTTTAGTGATATATCAAGTGGGGAGTGGCATGAATTTATCATATAAAGCCATTAGATTGGAATGATGTTGTGTGAATGAATGGATCAATAAACAGTTTAATTTTTTATGTTAATAGTCATATAATAAATATGTAAAATGAATTGTAATTGGTTTAAAAGGCGGTGTTTAACATGTTTTTGTAAATAAGTTCGAGACCTGTTCATCAAACACTTTGTAAGGATTGCGATGTTTCCACTCGGCACTCTTGTCATTATTATTACTTGAGATGTGACATATTTCCTCCTGGATTAAATGTGGTTGAGACGTTAGCTGATAAATAACCTTCAACGTTTAGTCTCCTGGAGGAATAATAAAGACTGGCAGCAGTGGATATTGCTGTGGCCTCATAGCAAGAAGATCCTGTGTTCGAGTCCTTGGACGGGTGATACTTAAAATTTCTGTTTGTCATTTGCATCTTCTCCCAGTGTTCGCATGGGTAATTCGGTTTCCTCCCGCATTCCAAAGACATGCATAATAGGTTAATTGGTGTCTCTAGATTGCACATTAGTGTGTGTGTGTATGTGTACGCCCTATGATGGATTGCCACTATGTCTAGGGTTGTTCCTGCCCTCCCAGTGGCCAGGTTTGCACTGTGACCCTAAACTAGGATTAAGTGGGTATAGGAAATGCTCGAATAGTAAGTACTTTGCGTTATATTGTAATTTTATTTACTAAAGTTTAAAATAATGATACAAGAAAAGCAAGACTTGTAAGGAGTCATCTTTATCCAGTTTTTATGATCGCTGGCTGTCTAGCAGCACTTAGCCTACGTGTTGTGACGACAGCATGTTTACATTTCTGTGAGAAAATCCCTATAATTTAAATGAGTTCATGTCTGTGAATACTCAGCGAAATTTATCCCATGTGTTTATAGATCTGTGTATGTGTGGTCTTGGAGTAAATGTTCAGCAGAATACAACAACACAGTAGTGTGTATTTTTGTCTGTATCGACTCACCACAAGGCCCAGCACCAGTGTGCGGACACGGTCACCAATTTCTGGCGAGATGTCATTGCCGAACTGCTGCAGTGTTGTAAGGAAGCGTTTCAGCTTGCTGAGCTGCCGTGCACCACAAGCTGGAGGGAGCTGCTGATTGGCAAGTGAAGATGAGGACGAAGATGAAGGGCCATTGCTGAAGCCATTAGGGGATGAGGGAGCGCCGTTCAGTGCAGTGGGAGAGTGACTGGTGCCATTTGTTACTGAAAAAATTAACAGAACCAAAACTTCAGACGAATCTTGATATTGACTTTCTGAATCTTGAAGGCATAATACAACTTTTTTTCCGGAATGAATGCTAAGGAAACCATAACAAAAATGATATAGTATATTATAGCTAATAGCTGAAATACAATCTTTGCCATTTTACCAAACCTCCAGTACTTTTTTTTAACTTTAGAAATAATAGAGCATTGTGGGATCATTGCAACAAAGTAAAAAGAGATTTGTAAATATTAAGAAAATAAAACAAAATTGGAGAAAGATTTGAAATGATTTTGATTCGATTACTTGTATTGATCACCGTAGGGAAATTATCCTCTGCATTTAACCCACACGGAGCAGTCCCCATTGAGGTGCACGGGAAGCATTTAGGGGGTTGGGTGCCCTGCTCAACAGCACTTCAGCCATGATTTGACTAGTTATGGGTATTGAACTGGCGATCGCTTGGTCCCAAGCCCTTTACACTATCCATTTAGCCAAGGCTGACCCATATGAGTAAGTACATTAATAATAAGTGTTTCTTGAATATGAATATTCAATTTTAAACATACACTACCTTAAAGTTACTCTCCTTATTATACTCTGTTTTGCATAAATTTCCACAATTTGACATTGTGTACTTCCAGTGTTGCAAAACAGAATGCAAATCAAAACAAGAGTTTTCGAATGATCTGAGAATTTACAACCTCAATTCCTCAAAAAGCTGAACAATGTAAATACAAACAAAATGCAACATTTGCAAATCTCATGGAGTGAAAATAAAACAGACATCAGTAGTGAAAAGGGAAACATTCACTGACCTAATCTGTCTATCAAGTAAAAAATTACCAGTTACCACTACTTGTTTACTGAGGCAATGCACATCTAGAATGTCCTATAGAAAATACAAATTGAGCAGCAAGACATGCACCAACAATTTGTCCTCTTTTGAACTCTGGTATGTCACCCATAATGTTGTGTGCATTGCAAT
>JAOUQT010000011.1:8842199-8855182 GCA_025769995.1 Xyliphius kryptos | reverse complement strand
TCTTACCCTGCTAATTGAACCTTCAAACTCTGCTCTTACTGGTGGAATGTGCAATTAATGAAGTTACTCCCACACTAAAATAACAGGTGTTTCAGTTTCATTGTCTAACCACCTATCTATCTATCTATCTATCTATCTATCTATCTATCTATCTATCTATCTATCTATCTCCTCATACAACATCTCCCCTAAAAGACATTATTTTGTGGTTTAACTTGCCCCACTTTACAAATTAGAGGCAGAGTCTCTCAAAAGCAAAGCTGGGTAGAGGGGAAAAAAAGTGGGGATATTTTAGGAAAATCAGGAAAAACAGAATCACCTGAACTTGAGAGAGAAACTCCCTAAACCTAAAGCCTCGATGTTAAATGCTGCCTGATGAATAGCTAAAACCCAGATAATGTCTAACTTCCACATTCCCCTACCTCCTGCTACCCAGAATGTGCTGCGTTCAATCAGCCTCGGTGGCCTTAAACGCATAACCATACTCTCTCGCAACATCAGCCATATGAAATGTAGCGACGGTGAATACATGTGGTCGAATGATGATGCGAACCATACGGGCCGTGGCGTCAACGTCTCACTAATGAGATTAGGCTGTGGCCTCTCTCCAGCAGCACAGAAACGAGATACTTCAGCTGCATCTGCTAACAATTACAACAGGAGGATGGGGGAAATCAAAGCGCTCGCTTTGTTAAACCTTCAGCATGTGTAATTAGAATCTGATTTTAAAGGTTCCTAGTTCATTTGGTTCTAGCTTGTGTGTGTTTTTCTTTTTTTGTATAGGCACTAATTGCAGTGTCCAAGTGATATGTGTTTTAGAGATCCGGCACTGAAGAGGAAGTGAGGAGTGTGTTAGAGGCGCTGACAGAACAGCGAAGCTCAGATCACACTGATTACTCTGTCTCGGTCTTAACAGCTGTTCTGTGCAGTTTCCAGTGTGTACATACATTATACGAGGGACAAAAATTGTCAGCACTCCATTAAAATTTTAACTTATGTCTTATCAGTGCTTTCTGTGTAATGTTGCTGTCTAAAAAGCCACTGCTGTGCAGGTTTAAACATAGTATTTGTGATTGTGGTGCCACGAAAGAAGAGCAGTGAGGAGTGATTATGTTTCTGGTCTTGATAATTATTAAAAACTTTGTGCACAGTATGTAAAAGATTTTTGTCAAGCTGGAGTGTGTATGTAGGTATAGACAAGTTCAAGGAAGGTGGCATAAGTGCAAGGGCACATGTTGTTTTAGTCAATGTTCCTGTCTTGTATAAGATTCTGTAAAATCCCTTTTTTAGCTCGGGTTTAAATTTTACCTCTGTTGCCCAGTGGGAAATGCGTAATTATAGCCAGCACAAATATTTCTCAGTCAAGATTTAGATCAGTAAATGTCCAAATTTGCATTTACACCAATAGCTGAGCCAGACATTTTAAAAATCCAGAGCGTGTTTTTAGACACACACCATACAAACGCTCTTACAACAGAAGTCCCTTCTGATGTCTGTAATGTCTTATTTGTAAACAAACATTTAAATGAAAGCATACACAGACTGCTAAATGGCTCAAAAACTGATGTACACATCCTAATTAAGCAAGGAACATTAGCTAAAGCATAAAGTAAATAAAATTGTAGTTGCCAAAAATCTGCGTCAGTAAGTTATTTTGGGCATTTAAGTGAAATTTTGTTCAAGGGATTATAAATAATACTACGGTATTTGATAATGAGCATTGTATTAGTATGTATAAATGTATGCGTGACACTCACATGTTGTGGGAGTGAAAGAGCTCGTCCTGGGAGCTCCCTGTGTGCCTGTTGGTGGAGGCATGGTGGGCGGCGTTAACCTGGGCTGTGCTTTCACATCGGCGGGCGAGTCGGGCATGGTTGAGGGCTTCTCAGTGCGATCTGCATGGAGACAAAAAAAACACATGACTTACTTGTTGCGTGTTCAACATGAACCATGAACTACGCATGAGGAGAGATGTGAAAAATGATGGACATTCCAGAAGCAAGCAGACAAAGAACCTGAAAGTGGATCAGTTCTGGTGAGACCTTGATGATCTTCAGTAACTAACACATACAGATTTCATGCCTGCTGAGAGCTCAGTGACCAGATGTTGAGTCTCCTTTATCATTCCCTTCCTCCTTTTGTGTGTGCAAGGTGCAATAAATGCAGCCTATTTTAGATTTCCAATAATGAAGACTACTGAGCTTGCTGCACTTGATGCCAAGTTTCCGAAAGAAGGCTGATAGTTCTTTGATAGAAACTTTTTTTTCAACAAAACACAGAAGATTTCATTATGTCTTCGGTCTACAAAGAGCTGTATCAGCTCAGCTGTATAATATCTATGAAATATATTGTATTCTTTACTGAAATACGGACATTTTACATTTTATTTATTTTTTTAGTGTAAAATTAACTATTGGTGTAAAAATTATACTATATTTGTATTAACTTTCTAATGCCAAACTAATTACAATTAAACATATATAATACAATTATTGCTTAAAAATATGGTGTCTAGACTTTAGCTAAGCACTTTATGAAAGTTTATATGAGGCATCTGGTATTTCAAGCACATTCCTTGGAATAACCAAGTATATGCCTTGTTTAACCAATGGTGCAATTTAAGCAGGAAGTCTGACAGAAAGTAATGGACAACAATGGATAAATGTACAGTATATCAAACCGTTTGTATCTGGTCTGAATTAAGATCTTACTTCTGACAAGATACAGCTGAAGTAGTCACCTGATTTCATTTAGTTATCTCCTTTTTAGTGACACAATTACTAGTAAACGTTAGCACATGCAGGGATCTCAAACCACTTGCATAGAAGTACTTTTGTAGCTGGCTAAGTACTGCTTTCTAAGATGTTGACACGCGACAAAGCAAGACTTCAAGACATGGTCATATCTCTATTACATATAAAACAGTCTTTTGGTTCTTAAATAAGTAACAGAATGCACATGAAGCCCTAAAATAAGTCTATAACCTTAGCTAGAAAGAAATCAGCCACATTCTTTATTTCATTACATTCTTCTATTATAGTTTAAAAGTTTTTATTAAAAAAAGGAAATAGATGCCTAAATAGATGCCCGAAATGTTGGATGCAAAACTATACATACTATATATTTTTCTTATCCCACTGTTGCATATGGTGATCATGGTCTGTGGTTAATGACTACTCTAGACAGCTTGTTTTTGTATAAGCAAACAGTGTTATCAAACCATCATACCGAACGTTGTCTAAGAAGGAAGTAAGAGGTGTAACAGCAAACAGAATGGAGTACAAAACAAAGGGTGGTTACATTGTTACTATCTGAAGGAGGAGACATGTATATGACAGCTAGAATCAGGGTGGTCAATACATGTTCCAGATGCATGCTCTTCCCACAGTCAGGACAGTGCATGTGTGGGTGTCTGGGCGTGGATGAAGGACTTTTATCTTTGTGTGGATCAATTGTCTCCACAGGGATAGAAGTTTCGAATATTTCAGACCTTAAGCCGGACATTTTGGTTGAAAGTGAGCTTAAAAAGATTAGATAGGCATAAATGTAATTATGAAGGTTTAGGTTGGCATAAATTAGCTGCATTAATAATTATATCTTAAAATTATATTGTGTATTATATTATTATATCTGACCTCATCAGTTTTCTTCGGTTTTCTATTGAGTGAAAATATTTTTATTATTGCTGCAAGACAAACAAACAAGTCGACAACCCAATAAGACTTACACTATTGCGAATTAAGTCTTGGTTAATATTATTTAGATTTTTTGATTCCATCGTGAGTGAAATCATTCTTGGGGACTAGGATAAATGCAGTAGATTAAAAGATGAGTATAATATCAGCTGATTATAAAACTAGTATATTATAAAATGATTATAAAACAAATAGTATAAAGCATATAACACAAGAGATTGAAACAAATTGCTTTATTTACTGGTATGTTTTCTACTAACCATTAACACTATAAACTACTTAATTATATACAGTCTCGTTGTGTGGTCAAATTTCGAAGTGAGCTATTGATACCACATAGTTCAAGTAATTTTTAGCGCAATAGTGTCTTCATTACAACTAAGACATTTACAAAAAACTACTTATTAATTAAATTAATAATTCATGTATAAACTATAATTATAATGTATCATTAATAATGCTCTTGCTTTAGTAATTATGTAATGGCCGCTTTGTTCTGATATATATTCCCACAGCAAGAATTATTGCATGGAGCCTAATAGTTCCTATAGATGTGGAGTTTTCTTGTTCTCCCAGTGTTTACCAGTGTTTACATCGGTGGCCTCTCGGTTCAGGTCATAGAAAGGCTAATTGGTTTCTCTAAATTGCCCTTAATTTGTGTGTGTTCCCTATGATAGAGTCACACCCTGTCTAGGATTCTTCCTAACTTGATGCTTACTGGGTATAGAAAATGAATAAATGAATGAAATCAAAACTGTTCTTGTATATGTGACATGCACTACATAAGAGCATAGAATGTAAATTAGAATTTCATGTGGAACCTCACATCACGAGGAATGACGGTTCTGCTGGAAACATCCTGTTGACTTACACACTCCCACCATTACACACACATTTATAGACTCGTTTTACAGATTGTTTAATCTGTTATCACTTATCTTAGGGAGTTTTTCCTTGCCCCTGTCACCATC
Organism: Xyliphius kryptos; assembly: GCA_025769995.1. Lineage (NCBI taxonomy): Eukaryota > Metazoa > Chordata > Actinopteri > Siluriformes > Aspredinidae > Xyliphius > Xyliphius kryptos. Next base: position 8,850,516 of record JAOUQT010000011.1, on the reverse strand, counting down.
TGACTTGTTCATTATGGTAAAAAAATGCTATTAACCTAATGATTATATACTGTATATAATGTCTGTGAAGCTGCTTTGTGACATTGTTACAATGGTAAAAGCTCTAAAGAAATAAAATTGACTTGAATTCAGAATTTAACCATATCTTTCAATATTAAAACAGATTCTGAGCTTGAATTTTAGTATGTTATTAATTTGTCATGTCCAACATTAGCTTGAACTCTTAAACCCCGTGATGCCATGTAAGAAACAGTCAACAGTCTGATTATCCTGTTGCCTTATACAACATTTTTCTCTCTGAACAAAGTTACCATTTCATGCCAGAACAGAAATCCTAATCAGGCAACTTAGCAGCACGCACATCTGTACAGAAGGCTTTCCAGACATGTCCAAATTACACATGACATCATAAATTCCAACAAGAATTGGTCAAGATAATAAATTCCAGTTATTCAATATAAAAATATCAACCTGCAAAACTTGCCCTCGTTGCCTTCTAAGTGATGAAACAAATAAGACAAACAAAACAATTAGTGTCTTTGAGTAACTTATGTAGACCCATATAGTTTATGAAAAACAGAGCTTAATTTCTTTGCATGTGTAAAGGCTAAGTCAAGGGCCCTGGGGGCGATTAGCACTCTCGTTTACAAAGACGAGCCATTCCTTTAGGACCTTTGACGACACAGAACAGATAAAGAAGGTGGGAATTTCCATTCCATATGGCTTCCATTTCCTACACACATGCATGTGTGTGCGTTTGTACATTTAATTCAATCCATACCTCTTTTTTTCAGTAAAAACAGTTCTGCTATTTTCCCTGACCATCTTTCTTTCACTCATTCACACTTCATACACAGGAAATACAACATCTGCCTGCCAATGAATGAACATTGCTTTCCAGTTGGGTAAATATTGAATACAGCCAGGGTAGGGAAATATTTAACCCAATATTTATGTAATATATAAAGAACAATGACAACTCACTGTGATACTGGATAGAAGTGATTCAAGGTCTCAATACTCTGTTGGGTTCTCTGCATGTTTCTCGGACAACATGCTGCATGAATCTATAGTCTGGGCTAAAAAGAAACCAGCCCCAGCCTTGTTAATTTACATTTTTCTTATGAATATATCTTTTCCAAATAATCCAAACGTATCCAGTTCAAAACATAACAAACAGCAAATAATATGATGTGGAAAAATAATAATATAGCAAAACTAGCTAAGCTAAACAAGGCATGGTTCAAATAAGGCCCTTATGGCAATTCTGAGGTAGCAAAAGACACGAAGCAGCACCAGATTTTAATTTCTCACTCAAATCCTAAATGTAGCCAAACATTTGTGCTGTAAACATAACTAACACTCCCTAGGATGTCTGTATTTGTGCTGCTGTAAGTATCAGATTGATAAAATAAATATGTTGAATGCACATGGCATCGATTATACCAACATGTGTGAATATTGTCTCACAAGATTTATAGGATAAAGATGATTTTCTGACAATGTATACGTCCTTAAAACTTGAATGGCCTCTTGTGCGCCTGTGCTTCTATCTGGGGATTAAAGGATCATAGCTGAGCTGCAGAGCAGAGGACAGAAACACAAGCATGGAGCATCAGAGCCCTATCTCTGCTCTCTGCCTGATACAGATAGATGATAAAGCAATGGGTAAAGCCTGAGACACCAACAGACAAACATAGGCGGAAACACATAAGCATATCCCTAACACGTTCGCGTTTTACTACTTCCTCTCATAGAAATACATTATTACTCACGCAAACAATCAGGGTTGCCAGGGCTGCAGTTTTTATGTTTAATTGGGATAATTTAAGAAAGAGGTTGCAGGTGGGAAGAGCAAGTCTACAGGTGGCAGTTTTTCAGCTAAAAATAGTCTGCAGGTGCCTACTAAATAGTCTACTAAATCCTAGTAAATCATCAAAATTATAGCTCATAATATACCAACAAAGGAAAAGCTGTGAGGGTGTGTTCAAACCGAGTAGAAAATAAAACATATCTTCTGATATACCTGATATATGCAATGGAAATTGTATGAAAAAAAGCAGTTTTACAAGGACATAAAACACACTGACAAAAAACATACTTCAAATAATAACAATCAGAAATGTTTATGCATTATTGCATATTTGTGACCTTGATTCTCATGCAAAAAGAGAAAGAAACGCAAAGAAAACATGGCTATATGGTCCATCTTTTGTTTATATACAGTATAATAAAATGCTCAAAACCAATCTAGGCACAAAGTTAACATATAAAGTCTGTTGATTTTTTTTATGTTGGTTTGCGTTTGAGAAAGAAAAACTATGGCATGAGCCACCCAAATGAATATTAGGTGGTCTGTGAGGACTGTAGATGCAGTGAGGAAACTTAATGCGACTTCCAGCAAGGCTGTTAGAGTGCATTCCATTTTCCTCTTGCTGGGGTTCTTTTATTGCTTCTTAAATCGGTGCTGGAGTAATACAGATAGCCATTAACCACCACAGCGAGCATAGCCACAGAAATCACAAACAGCCACATCCTCGCTGCATGCCCTGTCATTCGTCATGAGCAGGGAGTGCCAGTAAACCATGCATTCAAAAGATATTGGTTTCCAAACGAGAGTACTTTGTGGTGGCATCCCAAAGAGCAAATACAAAAAAAATAACCCAACCACACTGATGTATGATGGATGCTCTACAGGCTTCAGTGATTTAAAATGTGTGATTGCTGTAAGAAAAATGTATGTAGCATATTTCTACATAGTTAAATTATACCTTTTGTAATCAAATACAAGTTACAAGAGAGCACGGCTCATAGCATGGCTCTTAATGCATTTTCTATGTATTACCGACAGCCATATCATTAAATATTATACATAATTAGATCTGTATACTTGGTGAACTCGGCTATACTTAAGGGTATGCTGTATCACAAGTGCACACATTTCTTCATCCCACACAGCAGTTACATGTGAGAGAATGTTCCTGAACATCTGCTGTGTTTGCTATCAGTCTCTGTCCTCTGTGTGTGGATAAGAATTCGAGAGCAGCTGTGTGTATGCCGCTGAATGATCATCTTAACAGGATTTGAGCGGCTGGATTGTCTATGGCTTTGGATACGCTATAAATGTGGAAGCACCAAATAAATGAATATGTCTGCTCGCATTTCTCTCACGGGATGTGGGATTAGGAAAGTCAAATTACAAGAACAAACTAACTCAAATTATTAAATATAAACAGTCTTTTACTTGTATTTAAATAATGTCACCACATTAAGAACTTTATTCCAAATCATACTGAGTCATGAATGCATACAGTAAATTTTGAACATTATTGGGCGATTGAAAGTCATAAAAAATCCAATTTGAAAGATTTATATGTGGAAATGTTTCATAGCAATAGCTAGCCATTAGAATTTAACATAATGTGTTGCTAGCTAAGAGAATATTAAGATGGTATTAGCTTTCCTTCCGCATTTCAAAGACATGCATGATAGGTTAATTGGAGAAGCTAAATTGTCCGGTCCTAATCCCGAAATGGGTGAGGTTTGCGTCAGAAAGAGCGTAAAACATGTGCCAGATCGTAATGTGAGGGACTCGCTGTGATGACCCCTAGTGTCAGGGAAAAAAATCTGAAAAATGGATTAGCCTTAGCGTTGAATTCTTAATCTCTTGAATGCTTGTCAGATTCATACCATGCAAGATAATATTTATGAGATTAGATAAACTTGTTTGTGTTACTTTTAGCTAATGCTAATATTTCAAATGTCTTTTTTTTCATCATACAAGTGTAAACCTAATAATTGTATTCGTTTTTTATCCTAATAGCTGTTATCCATTTGCATTCAATCTAACAGCATTAATCAGTGTTAGTTTTTAATCTACTGAATGTATGTAAGAATAAAAGCTGCCACTGTCCAGTCCTGGGGGAAACGCTGTCTGGTTTCACTATGAAATGTATGTCGCTGAACTCACAAAAAAAAATCACTTGACATAACTAGCTTGCTAGATAATTGAGAAATTAGCAATAAAGCTTTGGTTATATGTCACATTTTAAAAGCTTTTTTTAAAGTTGCATTTTGTTAGTCTAATGCATTTAGAATAAACTCCTGATGCTAGCAGTTAAAGTGGGAATAAATGTAGTGCTAGTTAGCTTTAAGTAATTCCTAATTTCTTGACTGTTTGTCAAATAACATGCTACATAATATTTGAGAAAACAAGCAAAGCTTTTGTTTTTGTTCGTTTTAGCTAATTTTTGACAAGTTATCTATGTTCAGATTTCTTAGAGTAATAAAATGCTAGCTGTCACTGAAAGCTTAAAAATAAAGCCATTTTATGATTTAACATTTAAAGATTCACGTTTTTCTTCAGTGCATGGGGCAATAATTTGCAATTCGTAACTAAACTTTAGAATATTACTACTTGCAGAGCTACTTCATACTTGTGTCTCCAGTTTCATCATCCTTCACCAACCTGGCTTATGTGGTCTATTTTATATAACCACTTGTTTTTTCTTCCTCCAGCATGTTCATCCAGAGTGCAGGTCTGCTTTTTTTTCGGTCTGACATTGAAAGCTTTGCCAGTTGCATATCTCTTACATCACTCTATGCAGCGACGGTGCTGTTTGTATGCATCGAATACAGAAAAGAAAATCATAAATATCATATAAAAACAGACCCCTCTGTTTGCTCAGTGCACATAAAAATGTAAATAAAATAATATTTCAAGCAATTTTGTGAAGAGATCCAGAAATAGTTAAAATTAGCTGCAGAGTTATTTGCCATAAATGGCTTAAAATTTGTGTAAGTGTGCTGAATGTAACTAGTCATCTAGCATCTAGTTAAATCCAGTGAGATATATAACCGTGCTGTGCTGAGATTAAACATGGGCATTCTTTGATGTATTTCAAACATGCACAGTTTTATAACTACATAGGGCAGCAATTTCTCCAAGAGAAACTGTTTGTGTTCATAAACACACCCCACTAGCATCCTGCTGATGCAAAACGCATAACACACAACAGACATGGAAAGCCAGGCGACTGCACACTAATGGTGACAAGAGTTCAGCTCCCAGCAGGAAGCAAAGAAAGGTCAGGTTGTAAGAGAGGAAAGAGAAGACAAAATGCTTCAGACAACAGTGAAGATCTGAGCTGAGACAATAAAAGAGATGACACGAATCTACCAATTCAGTTAGAAAGATAACGGTCATTGTATTAATTTATGATGGTCTTAAAGGGTGGTACAGAATTATTATTAAATTACAATGTTGACTTACAAGATAGCATAACTTGTGAGGAACCTTAAGCTTCATTGGAATTCAGATAGCATCGTGAGTGACAGGGGCTCATGATAAAGCTGCGAGGCTTGCATTGGTATGCATGCACTGCTCTACCCGCGCTCCTAAATACATTATGAACCTGTGCATGTCTGTGCACTGTGCAATCATCTCTGCCAGATGGAAGACCAGCCTATCAGACACCTTCTGCTTGTCAGAAAGATGTATGAACGTCCTTTGCAGTCCTGGAGCTCAATCCCCTATGCTTATTGCTTTCACTCTCTCTGCAGCAAAGCTGTATCCCCTCAAACCTATATCAAACATTACTTCACCCTCCTCAATTTCTCTCACTCCCTAAGCTCCATGCTTTTCCGAGACACTCTTGTTTTCCGAGCCCTGTTTACCAGTGCCAGGTGGTGTGCCGTTGTTTCATTTCATCTCCTCAAATGACATGAGTGCTGAGGGGACATTCACAAGCCTGTGCTACCTTAAGAGTTTCCAACCCAGTCTGGCCGCTTTAATATTTATAGAGACCTCCTGCTTTATTCCCTCGCCATTTTATACTGAGGTTTTTGTAAGAATGTTCATAAATCTCGTTCATGTGAGCTAGCATGTAAAATACTGATGGTGTTGCCATTAATGCTGCTGGTTTACACGTTATATAGACAAAGGTGAATCTTTGCCGCCGCCCACTCATGACATAAATAATGGCAATTATATTTATTTATTAATGTTCTATACTTGTGGTTACTTGTGCTTTTCTACATACAGTGGGTAAATGTTCAATGTTATTTGTTCAAGCCTGATAAACTGCTACTGTTGGGTCCTTAAGCGAGGCCCTTAACCCTCATTGCGCCAGAGACACCGTAGTGGAGCTGTCCCTTCAATGAAGCATTCCACTGCATGCTATACTATTTAAGACACATATGTAAAACATAAAATTATTATTTATTAGAATACCACACTTTAATTAGGTAAATCCCTCATTCAGTCTCATGTTATTACAGCTTCTAAAGACTAAGTACAAGGTTCACACGTTTCAGGTAATTATTTTCAACATTATATATTTCTAGTTATATAATTAGATACCAGCTCTATACTGTAGTCAAACTTGCATTGTCTCTAAGACATAATCCTTGACTAGTACCAAGAGCTATCTAATATGCCCAATAATGACCTAACTTGAAAATTAAAGATGACACCTAATAAACATCATTCAGTAACCGAGAACACAAGTCTCTCTTATTACTGATTCTTTTCTTCCTCTATATGGAACATTTTGAGCATCTGTTGAAAAGTAATAACTATGCTTTTATTAAATAAATCAAATAATGTGTAAAAGTAACTTTGACTATAGTACATTTTAGGCTTCTTTTAAAATCTTATATGTTCGTTATGAATGTTTTTTATATATATATTTTTTAGATTTCTACGCATCAGACCTCACACGAACTCACACAAACATAAATAGAGTTCTGTAATCTTCATCCTCTCTAACACATTCAGGCAAATGTGTAATTACACTACAAGCTATTCTGCAATGTTGCATTTCTTGGCATGTTTTGAATAAACTGCAAACATTTATTTACTAACTCCTGATCTGAAGAGGCAGAATTAGAGCATTTGTCAATAAAAGGGCTTTTATATTTAGATTAGTGCTTGCAAACGCTATTCTGAAACTAATCCAACCCTCAAGTCAATGACTCACTCAGCGTCCTGGCACTGGCAGATGCCAGCTGACTGGAGGTGGTGAGGAGAGAGAAAGAAAGAAAGAAAGAGAGCGTGAGAGAGAAAGCAACATAATAATAACAAAATTTGATAGTTTATTGATCCCGATAGGGAAATTCTTCTCTGCATTTAACCCATCTGGGGTCACACATAGATACCCATAGCATGGGGAGAAATTAAGTACCTAGCTTAAATGTACTTGAGCCATAAATATTATCTGCCAGAGTGGGAATCAAACTTGCAACCTCTTTGTTTCAAAGACCTCAACAGTAACCATAAAGCTGTCGTTTCAGTGATGTTGCCACAGAACTTTATGTGATGGAAGTCAGGTACGAGAACAAGTCAGGAATGAGAAAAAACATGTACTATTATAGGAAAATCATTGTGAGACATGGTGGTGTGATGTGGGTCACCATTCAAAAGTTGTTGCTTACCTCAGTGAAGCAGCAAGTGGCCATTTTTTTACTAATGTACAACACATCAACACACATTGTAAACAGACATTCAACAGATCAGCTTCTTGTATTTTCACTCTCTCTTGAAGCTAATAATAAGAAAACTAAAGTAAGTGAAACTACAATGCATACATAGGAATATCCAAAGAATTTTTGATTTGGCAGAATATTGCTCTAGTCATAAAATATCAGCACTGACCAAAATAAATCACAAATATTCCATGCTTTGCAATCCAAAAAAAATGTAAAGCCAAGGGCTGATATAGTTGTGTGTGATTTAACAAATACAAATTTCTTAGGTCAACTTGCTTATAGAGGATGTCTAATACTTTGTCTGCATGCTGTAATTAATCAAAAGTGTGGACCCACCTATTATTACTTTAATAGACCAGTGATCATTCAGTATAAATATAAACTTAATATCTAAATTAGTTTTTTTGGAAATAAATAAATAAATGCAAAATAAACAAGTTCAAAAAACATTACTTAATTGACAAAACGTTATTTTAATCCCTTGACTCCACCTAAAAACTTTACAGATATCTTACTACCACTTTTAGGTGTAAAATACAGTAAAAAGTCATTTGTTTCAGATTCTTGAATAAACCTTTTTTAAATCCCTTGATTCTACACAATTCTAGTCCGGGTCATAAGGATGACACAAGATATGTCGTGGCCAATACAAACATGCAATAAGAAAACAAGAGATTATAAATCATGACTTTTAGGTTGTTATATTTACAGCGGTTAGACAAATGAAACTGAAACACCTGTCATTTTAGTGTGGGAGGTTTCATGGCTAAATTGGTGGCCAATCTTCATTAATTGCACATTGCACCAGTAAGAGCAGAGTGTGAAGGTT
>JAOUQT010000011.1:8812652-8823451 GCA_025769995.1 Xyliphius kryptos | reverse complement strand
CACAGGGAGAACAGGCAAACTCCTCACAGAAATTTCTGGAGTCGTCCCACCCGGGGCTCGAACCCGGATCCTCTTGCTGTAAGGCTGCAGCACTAACCACTGCGCCACTGTGCCACCCGCCAACCATCATATAACCCATAACTCAGAGCTCTTTGTATACAAAAACTATTATTAAAGCTAGTGGTGTTTGCTACAAAATGAAGCATGGGTGAACAGTCAAGGTGTCCATTTTATTAGTTCATTCTTATACAAAAAGTACAAAGGCACATGTATGGGCATGCCTTCAGGAATTATGAACATGTTTAGACAGTAATTCAGCAGTAAACAGTAATACATTAAAGGAAGTCAATATGTGGTGCGTTATTCCGCTAAACAGTGTTCCCAAACAGTGTTCTACAATTGTTGTAGTAAATTAGAGCATGGAATCGCCACACATAAATGACCCAGAGTTTCCCCCCGCATGGAATTGACCCAGGACGTCCTACTATCGTGTCACCCCAAACAGAGTGAATAATGCTTTACAATGTGTAGGATGCCATATAACAGACCAATAACAGCAGCCTGAAAACGCATTCTCCTGGTTGGTAGGTGCTGTATAAAACATTAAAGTATCCAGTGTCCTAACCTAAAGATTTAATAATGACCATCCAAATAAATAAATAGATATGTCCTACTTGTAACTACACCAATAATTAGAACCAATACTCTTAATAAAAGTTTGTCTTAACCTTGAAATTTAACTTCATTTAACTACCTCGGTTATTCTGTGTGTGTAAGTAAATGAGTGAAAGTGAGGGACAGCATGTTTGTGTGTGTGTGTGTGTGTGTGTCTCCAGCTTCTCTGCCATCTGTCCAATCTGTTGACCCTGAGTCCCAGAGCAGGCTGTAGATAAAGACTGTGACTCATTAAAGACTCCTCTTATATTCTTCCACCCTTCTATTTGGCCTATGTACAATGACTGAACTAGACTTTAATCTATATTAAATCATCACTTGAATAGGAACGCCTGGCTACATAAATAGTGTCATATTCATTATTATTAGTCAAAAGTTAAAAGGCATTAGTAACAGGGGTTCGACTGTCCCACAGGGCATATCTCTGTAGGAAACCATTCCAAAGCAATAATGGCCTATGGCATGACATCCAGTACCTGGCACACTATTTGCATTTAGTTTTTAGTATTATTCACTTTGTACGTTCTTGTTACGGACCACGTGGATGCTGTTAGAACCGAACAGAGTATGTCCTACTTTTTCTGCTGATTCATGAAATCCAATTATCTCATCAGTCACAAAAGCAACCTGCTCGATTGAACGTGAGCCAAGTTGTGCTCGTGGTGGGCTGCGTGGTCAAACACACACACTCACACGCACACTCCCTCGCTCTGTAAAGCACAGCACAGCTCATTCATCAAAGAGTGTCGGTGAGAGATATATTTCAGCATTCTGCCTAATCTCACAGGGATAGTTAAAGAGCTTCAGAAAGGTTCATGACTCACCCTGCTATGCTTTTGCACTAGGAGGCGCTAGGAGTGCACACATTTCCCGACATACACGCACTCACAGACAGAAATGTACACTGTATCTTTGTCGCTATATAGTTAGGCTGTTTATTTTAATATTCACTGTTCTGCACATTTATACTCAAGTCAAAGGAGGGATCCATATTATTACAAAATATATAAATATCAAAAATACGGTATAAAGCACACGCCTACAAAAAATATTATTATCCCACATCATGGATCAGCATAATAAACACTGGCAGATAACATAACGGCAAATCTCATCAATCTGCTATGTTCTCATAGCTAATAACAAAAAACTGAGCACAAACAAAACAGGAGGAATCTGTCAGTAGGGCCAGGGAAAGAGAAAGAGTACAAGCCCAACAGGAACCAGTCGTGCCTGGCCCGGCCCTGCTCTACACAATGGCCTGGAGAATGGAAGGAACTGCGGGCCAGGCAGAGATAGCGCCACTGTCAGGAACCTCAGGGCGGGCAGGATGTCTCCGCCCCCGTTATCCCCCTCCGTTCACACACTCTCTCCTCCTGAACTGGCCGAGATGTTTTCCTCCTCAGGTAATTATAATAGGAAGCCCCCAAGGGCCTGACCTGCGCTGTCCAGAACAGACCGGGTCTGCTCTATCCGTCTTCCGCTAGATCCACCCAGGGCATCAACAAGCCTGCGCGCCAGCTTCAGTGCCCCAAAGTGCCACCCTGCACTCAAAAACAAAGCTAGGAACTGAAACACATGATTCCCGATTTACTCTAGATTAGAAATGTTTTGTGTCCTGTCCCGGATGCTGCAGCTACATGTTTAATACATTTAGTGTATCATGACCTAAATATTTTAAAGTTAATATATTAGCATTTAGGTGGGCAAATTGACTGCAATAAAGGGGACAAAGGGGTAAAAATTCTATAATATTTACTATAGTCACATTTGTTAACAGTTTCAATAAACAAGATATAAGATAACAAGATATACTTGTTGTGGATATCTCTGTTTACCAATCACTGTTCGAAACCTCTATGATATTCTTTATATTTTCTTTTTTCAGCCTACATCCGTTGTATCACAAAGTCTGCTTATGTCCACATGCGTAACATGCTTCTATCTCAGACAGCAGAGATTTGGTCAATGTCTTTGTTACATCTCGGCTAGACATCCTCACATCCACTTGCATTCCCCCGGTTCTGGAACAACTTCACTGGCTCCTTGTCAATAAGAGTATCCATTCCAAAGTTCTGCAATTCACTTCTCATCTTACACTCCCTTAGGTCTTACACTCACTTAGGTCCTCTGATGCTGGCCGTCCCTAGATTTAGGCTATACTCTCTGGGTGGCAGATCATTTAGTGTGGCTGCCCCCACGCTATCTCTGTAACTAACTAATCTGTCTCCTCTTTTTGATATGGTTTGTACAATTATTTCTTGATGTGAAGCATTCTTGGGTACTCTGAATGGCACTACATGTTGAATGTATTATTATTATTATTAAACTGGTTATGAGCTCTCACATGTCATCCAAACAAGGTTAATTCTTTAATAAATGTCTCAAAACATGTACACCCAGATGTGATAGTCTGTTGTCAAAGTTATTTGGATTGATCATGTTATTAGAACAAAGAAGTAACAAATGTGTCTCTGAATGGGACGTCATTCTATATGTCGTGAAGTGAAGTTGGAATTAAGTTTTCCTGACCCCGGTTACCCATGGTTGTTGCCATGACAGCCTGCAATGTGTTGCATGAGGTCAGTGGCGTACTGTTTGTGTGTTAACACAAACTGTCCATTAAAATTTAGTGGCAAACAGACCGAGGTAAAGAAAAAAGAGAAAGACAGGATTTGTGAATCATCAGGTCAATGATGTTAGATTTTCAGTATCTTTCACTGCATGGGATTCTAAATCTAGAAGAAATCTCTCTATCTCGCTCAATTTCACTCTCTTACACTCAAAATTCAAGGCAGTGCAGTGCTCCAAAGCATCCACATCTCATCCACATTGACACTATTGAGACTAATTATGCAACAGAGTATTTGGCATTTGGTGAATATGCGTTAATCACATGCCATTCATTTTACTACCCATGAATATAATGATGGAAAATAACAAATTGTGGCAGATGAACAAAGTCTAATAAAAAGCACTTTGCACAGAAAATTCTGTATTTGTCTTTGATTCAAATAAACTTGACATCCTTGACTTACCCTTGTACTTATAAAATAAGGTCAAACTTACATAATGTGTTATAGTATGCCTAAGTCTAATAGTCTTAGGACTCTAAAAGTAAGTATAATAATGATTAGGATTAGGATTAAGGCTTTTATTTATACCACACAAATATGCAGAAAACTACTCTCGAATTACAACATTGCGCATACAGTCCAAATTGGGCTTATGGTTCAAATCAGGGAGTGATTTGATACAGTATTTAGATATCTAGAAAACAAGATACTTAGTATAGGTTTAACACAACTGTCATGAGATGAATGCAGGTAATGTCATAGAAGGTGGCCGGGCATTTTTCAGTCTGAAGCTCCCTCCAGGAAAATACCTCAAATACCCGAGTTTACCCTATAAATTAAATAGTCATACCTTGATTTCTGTAAAGCTTCTTTGGGTTGACATGCATTGTTTAAAGTGTTTTAGAAATACAAATGAACTGAACAAACTTTTATCAGATCTGTTAATGATCAGACTGAAGAAGTCGTCAGCACCATGTGACTAAGGGTAATAATCCATGTCTTGTTTTAGCAAACCCGTAGCAGCCTAGATAGTTCAGTTTGTAGATTGCATGCTTCTGGAAAAAGCCAGGAGCATTAATAACTGGTGTTTGAATCCCCAGAAAAAAGAGAATGGGACGTCATTCAGTTTATCCCTATCCCAAAGAGCTCATCTGTGACATGAATGCATTAAACTCTAATATAGCATATGACTTTGGTTGAATTGAACTCAGCGTTATTAAAAGTTACATTTTGCTGCTCTTAAAAAAACATTATAGTGCTGAATCTGGATAAACAACCACAACTGGCCTGGTGAAATGAGGAAACAAACCCACAAGATAAATAAGATTTTATGTGATCCCAAAAACTCGGGTTTTCCCATTCCTCAACTGCGCTTCTCTTCTGCTCCTATTCCCCTAGTGTTTTCTGGCACTGATGCTGGATGTCTATTAGATAACTCTTTCTGTCTCTCTCTCTTTCGTGTGCTCTCTTTACTTGCACGCTTTCCTTTTTCCCCCTCTAGCTTCCTTTTAATGTGTTCAGGTTAGTTTCTGGATCCTGCAGATATTCTCTTCATCTTTCTCCTCATATCAATACTCAGTGATAGCAGCTGAAAATGGGATACCACACCCAAAAATATACCATATTTCACTTTCATCCGTCTCTATCTACATCCGAAGTTGTTTTCCTTTTTTTTTTTACTTGTTCTTGTTTTACACTTCACGCTTGTATGTTTTTATGGAGTGTTGTGTTGTTTCAGATCATTTTAAATTTATATGGGTGGGAAAAGCATAAGCTCCAACTCTGCTAACGAGAAAATCTGAGCAGGCAGAGAGTGTGTGTGTGAGAGAGAAAAGAATACTTTTACCACAAAAAACCCTACCACATGTTGGTGAACAAGACTGCATTTTTTTCCCCTGATATGCACCAAGCATAAGTAAAAAAACAGCGAGGCATAACATCTGGTGTGACCGCTACAAACTAATACACAGCACCACCACTACTTTTGCACAAGAATTCACAGATTCTACAAGTACTTCGGTTTGATAAAACTAGTAGCGACAAGTAGCAAATATGAATCAAACGCATCCCTTTAGACAACTGTCAGGTGAATGTTATTATGAGAGTGAGTCAAAAATGATCCACACTCCACATTCAACATATAAGGTCACTGTTTCTTCAGTCACTGCTGTGCAGGTGTGAACAAGTTACTTATTTTAATTTGTGATTGTGTTTTGTGGATGTGTCAGCTGTTGAAAATACGGGAGGATATATAAAAATGATGTTTTTATATTTTCTGATAATCTATTTAAAATGAAGTAACATTCACTTGATAAAAGAGAGAGGCCAAAAGAAGAAGAAGAAGTATTTAGAATGAATTCTAAAGACTAAGTGTGGATAATTTGTCACTCACCCCCATAAAATCCTCTCATCTACATATCTCATGCATATGATGCAATCTAATATTCCTTTAGGCTAATTAATTCTGTATCTGTGTCCGGAACCCTACTTAGCCTGAGCCCCCCCTGCAATAAATCCTAATCTACTCTGGTGGATTCACTCTATTCCATCTTTTAATGTGTGATAGTGTAATCCCAGAGGGCCTCATCTTTTTCTTTTCATGCCACTGCTCCATTTGCACCACGCCCTCCACAATTGACGACAGATAAATAATTGACAAGTGTGCTGATTTGCCAGACTCTAAGCTACCTTTCATATGGTAATTACACACAAACAGTTGTTTTGAATAAAGCCAGTCTTGTTTCATTCAGCCCCCTGTATCCTGCATAGGGGAGAAATATGGTGCAACCAGCAGATAAAGCCAACTACATTTATAGCTGTAATTTATCACACACACACAAAGACACATGTACAGTGCCTGCAGCACTCAGCTGACTCAAATGGCTTTTTTACAGACTCATGCTTTGTATGGGAGCTAATGGGGTTTTAATACGTCTATGTCTACGTTGGTCTCTAATCAGCCATCAGCGTTCCATTGTGCTGGTCATAAAAAAAGACACATCTCATGGCTCCACATCATCAGCAAAGCTCTGTTCGGCTCTGTTCAGACGGACATGATGAACTCACTGCCACGTGGCTTCTGGAATCTCGAATCGGTTCAAAAGTTGGCTTTCGGATGGATATACAAAACAATCGAAAATATAGAACATTTCTGATAAAGACATAGTAATGCAGCACCTGTTTCCCATAACCAAACAGCCATAAACAGTGTATATTGTGGAATAATGACGATGGAAGGGAGGATATAATAAAAAATGTAGACAAACAAAATACAACATTTACAATACAAATGGTACATCTGTAGCCTTACATTACTCTCTCTCTCTCAGTGCAGCTGTGAATTATTATGTGAACAATTTAATGCTGCCAAAGAGGAAACAAACAGATTAAGATCATATCTTTCCACCAATGCCAAACTGTGCGCTTGTTGATCGGCCTCAGAGGAGAGGAACAGCTCTAAGCAGACGCATCCTTTTAGGTGCCAAATGGCTCGGCTGAGAGTGAATGTCATCTTCTTTTCCTCCCACTCGCGAACTCTTTCTTTTCTTTCTCTATGTGGCTATAGTCTGTAGGGGAAGTGTAGACCGCTTTACAGGATAAACCATTTTCAGCAGAGTCACCCTGAGAGGAAGTAAGTTTCAGCAGACTCACAAACCCTGAGAGGAAGTAAGTAATTAGTTTAGTTGCTGAATATAACAGGTATTAAAATGAAAATAGTATCACAGCTTTTAGAAAAACTGAAATAACCATGTAGAAAAACAACCTCAAATGCACCCAGTCCAAAAAAGTTATTACAGTTTGTAAATGGTATGGAGAAATAGTAAATATATGTGGGCTCGGCACTCTGTGCAGTAGTCGAGGCTAAGCTAATAGCGCAAGCAGAGCTGGGAACCCTTTCCTATAAAAGAATACTTGTTACTGAAGTACAGTGCACGAAACCAGATGTTGATAAAAAGACATAAAGACGGATGGAAATGTGATTACTGGCGCGTGTAAAAACCCTGCAACAGTTTAAAACATTTCTGACCTTATAAGGTGAGGCAGATTTATACGCTCAGCCATTTGTTTGCTCCATGAGAACCCCCTTTCTGTGTTCGGGGTATGGTCTTAATCTCCGCTCTGCCACAATCTGCACTTATTTAAGCGCTGGCGCTGGAGTGTATTTTGGAAGGAATAAATCAGAGAGGGATCACAAGGGCATGAAATAACACTCCATACCGCAAATCCATACCACAGGCAGTCCGAGATCATCCATACCTTCTCTGTCACTGTGCTCTGAAAGGAGTTGGTCAGCAAGATTTTTTATGAGCAAACCATCAGCAAATCATGCACTGGAAACTTTCCTGTGCTTACACGTGGCTTAGACCTAATGGTCTGAATTTTAATGGCTTTTTAACTTTTGAACTTTTTACAAATTAGATTAGGCTGGCTGACCTTTTAATTTGTTACAGGTCAAAGTATAAGAAAAAGCTAGGAATAATACATAAAAATCATTTAAGTTATTGAATAGATTTTTAAGCAAAAGTGAAAAAGAGAACTGTAAAATCTATATATTATAAAATACACTGATTTCATGTATTAGAGACACTAGGCATGTGGCATATGATCACATATCGGCTCTCATATGTCTTATATTTAGCAGCTATGGGCAAAAAGAGCAACTTGCATGACACATATTTGAGCCCATAGGTATGGGGCCAGTGTTTCAGCAACAGCTGCATTTATTGGCCATGTCATATATATATACAGTATATATATACAGTATATTTATATTTATATATATACATAACACAGTGCGGCAAATGGCCATGTGTGGTTGATCTGGTGAATAATAATCTAGTGATGCAAACAGGTGGGGCAATTACAGAGGACATGGGTCAATTTGCTTATGTAGGATGTGCGTTGTCTTTGGAAGTCTACTATAAGTAATCAAAAAAGTGGACCGGCAGTCATTCATAATATATATATACAGTATGTGTGCACGTGTGTGTGTGAAAAATCTCCTCTGAAAGTAGAAAGCAAGACCCTTGGATCCTTATTGGCTGTTACATATATAAAGGTTAATTGAAACATTTATTTTTAGCATAGATCAATATGGAATGGATCCACGGACCCAGACATTTATCTTTCTGTTCTGTCGAGTATTTAGAGATGAATGCCCTGTTTCCCAGGTCACCTTATTTCTTTTACAACATAAGAAGCCATTGCTTAGAAAAAAATAATAAAAACAATTCTCATACACATACAGTAAATGCCCATGGAAATAAGAGGTAGAAGTCATGTGTTCTGACACTTTTATTTAACTATTACTCCTGAACTGACGTGACCTGAACTCAAGGAAATCCACTTTTTAGAAATGCCTTTCCATTTAGTCTTAAATTGTTAGTTTACAATAGTCTCTCAGGCTTTTTCCAGGGAATGGTATTTTCACGACCTGTGCACTGAAGAAACCTGCTTATTCCAGAACAAATGACCAATCACGAATGGCATTTGACAGGGGCTCCTTTCTAGAAGTTAAATAGCCACATAGAGAAGGGTAAACTGGATCATGGGATCGCTTTGCACTCTGCTATCAATTTCTATGAATTTTACAAAGATAGATAGATAGACAGACAGACAATACAAGGAAACAAAATGTATTGCATCTAAAATAAATACTAGAATTGTGCAATGGGGTGAACATATGTATAAAACAATATAATAAAGTACAGGTCTAATATACACTTTATGTTTTTTTAAATCGTATTAACAGACTACATTACGTACAGTATAATATATAGTTCCTGTCCTTGTGCCCAGAGTTGGCTTGAAACCCTGTGAGAATTAAGCAAAGATATAGAATGGATAATATACAGTATGTCATGTACAAAAATCTCTTTTGTGCTGCTCCAGATTAGGTGCCACCACGGATGCATGGAAGTTCTCGTGACTGATTTGAAGTCCATGCTGATGCATGCCTATTTTTTATAAGTTTTGTTAAGGACCAACTGATTTTCATGTTGTAGCCACACCATGTGATAAGATCCTCTGTACTAATGCTTCTGGTTTTTTACCAGCTGCTCAATTTACTATAAATACTTTATTAATTATTGTGCACCTACATCGTTTATCATTGTCATTTCAGCATCTCCATTTCTTGACAGAAACAAGGTCATTACAATGTTACAATTATATTACACAAGTCATGGACAAATTGACATTTCCAATTCACCTTGTGGGCATGTCTTTGGACTGCGGATACGAGGAGAACATACACGCTCCAGGCAGAAATGACCATGTACTTACACTTTATATAAATAATAATCATTATTATTAGGCACACATTAAATATATGTAAATAGTGTCCATATGCAGGAATATGTATTTATGTTTCAGAGAGTGATGCAGAGAATGATAAATATGCAGGATGTGTAGAGTATGTTGTAAAAAAAAGTGCAAGAAGTTAAAAAATTATAATAATCAGACATAACATCTTTCTTCACTAATGGAATCTTTCCCATCCAATCTGTACACTGCCATCCCTGCGTTGTCTACTACTATTTCACTATGAAAAAAAGCAAAACATTGGCAAAAGCCATCAAGGTACTCCAACATAGAGTCACATCCCTGTCTGTGCTGCTTCTCATTGCCTGGCATGCTGTTGTGTTAAAACAGTCACTTCAGTCTTTCATGGGGAGATAATGCCAAGTAATTCACCACAATTCCCCATTCAATTTGCACACTTCGGATCTGCCAGGGGTCTTGCTCCGTTCAACGGAGGCCATTTAACAAGATGAACATGCTGAAAAGGAAGAGGCTCGTCCCTGCTTTCTTGGAATTTCTCTTTATTGCTGCTGTTTTATGCCTCCTTCACTCGTATGAATAGGCTCTGCTGAAATATAATTGACATTGGGCATTTTTCTTGCAATCACCTGCTGATCGTTTGGCAACAACACAATTTTCCGGCATGCTGCGCCAGTTAGCAAACGATCGGGGCAATTTCCCTAGCAGCATCTATACAAAAGGTTTAGGAATGAATAAGCGTGAAGGAATGGTAGGTGATAGGAAAAAAAAGAATGTAAAGTCAAGAGAATGAGTAATACCACCCAGTCGCCACCCCTTCTCCTCTCTCTCTCTCTCTCTCTCTCTCGTCTTTCTCATTCTACCACAGTGTCTGTCTCAATCGAAATTTGATCTCGGGTTTAATTTTTAAGCAGCGTATGAATTCTCAGCGGGGTTTTTCAAACGCAGACTGTACTGCTTTAAAATACAGATCGACCAGCTGCTTTAAAAATGATTGCGGCTGCAGTCAGCTCCATCTATCCATCCATATTTTTTACTTCTCCGCCTCTCACTTTTCTACAGAGTGAGCCGTGATTGACTGAATATGTCAATATGTGAATTGAAACTACAGGGACCAACAGTCTTTGTGTATCGATCCAGAGCTCTTGAAGCAGTTTTGAAGCCTCCGGGGCTCCAAACAAATCTTAATTAGACTTCTCTTTACTGGGCCTTGGAGGCTGGTCATTTTATTAAAAAGTGTATCAAAATCAATGTGTCAAATTTAAT
>JAOUQT010000011.1:8784634-8812552 GCA_025769995.1 Xyliphius kryptos | reverse complement strand
CTGCATCCTTCCTGCCCCCCCCCCCTTATGCCCCCCCCCCCCCTTCACTGGCAGAACAAAGCACATTTGCGAATAACACGCTGCCAATGAGGGGAAAAAAAAATAAAAGAATCAGCAAAGAGTTAAGAGAAGCAAATGAATGCTTTTGAATTCGGGTGCTTTGTCCTTGTGAGACACTTTGCAGAACTAAAGGCCGTTTCAGTGAAGCTTCCGAAAGCTCGTTATTCAATTTCCAAATTCAACAGACATCAGGACGCTTGTAATTCGCACGCCACTGATGCTATTTGGACTTTAATAGCGACTAATGGAAATCACAATCTCTGATAACAGTGCTTCACAAAGCACGTACCCTGATGCTGCTGGAACTGACGCAGACAGTGCAACATGTAGCAGACCACAAAACGACCCGTGTGCGTGAATTATTATGATGTAAATTTACATTTTACATTTACATTTGGTCATTTAAAGGATGCTTTTATCCAAAGCAACTTACAAGTATCCCACCTTGATTGGGGTCAGAACACAGGGTTCATACAGCATCCCTGAGGCTATGAGGGTTAAGTGTCCTGCTCAAGGACTCACAGTGGTAGTTTCAGTGGACCTGGAATTTGAATCCACAACCTTCAGATTAATAGCCAAACACCATAACCACTGATCTAGCACACCCTCCAATAAATTTGGGAGTATTTAATTTTTCAGTGTGTGTGTGTTTCATTGCACGGATGGGTTAAATGTGGAAGACACATTCCTCTATGTGCAAGCAAATAAAGCAAAATAGATTAATTTATTATGTCCCTACTGCCATTGGCACTTTAATTTTGCTGTATTTTATTCCTCTTAAATACATATTTTTTGTACATTATACAACTTGAGCAACTGTAACACCTGCAATTGCCCCCCCCCCCCCCTACGGGGATCAATAAGTTATTCTGATGTCAAAAAACAAGGAAAATAGACACAAAACAAGCAAAAAAATTACCTAAATATAGTAAAAATGATCTGCCAATATAACAAGTAAATTCATCTTGTTAAGATTTTTTTTAAAAGAAAAGTTTCTAATAAATAGATTATTTATTATTTAACTTCGAAAGTCAAAAACAAGATTACATTTTTTTTTTTAACTTGTTAAGATTTTTTTTTGCAGAGGGAGCTATTTAAGCATTTGTGTTGTCATGGCTGATTATAATTCCTACAAATGGAGGATCAGGTCAGGGCTGTGTGACGTTTGCATGTTCTCTTCATGGGTTTCCTTCCACATTCCAGTTTGGATTGGAACTGCGTCCCCGCAGCAGTTTGGGAAAGGACCTTACTGTGTAAAGTGAGTTTACAGGTTGGGTACACATCATACATGACTTTTACTTGTTTAAAACTGGTCAACTTTGCTTTAAAATCTTTAAACTGTTTGTGATTTACAACCTCGAAAACAACACCAGTGATTTTACAGCAGCATCAGAGCAAAAATTCAACAGTCACTTACCATGACAAAAAAGCCAGAGCACTACAGTGATGTGCAAATATTTTAGACACGCGTGAGAAATCCCTCTCCTCATTCAAGAGCGCTCGGCGTGTACACACCTCTCCTCGACCTGGCACAATGCCTGAGCATTGGCTCCTGCTCCTAAACGGGCACGTTGTGAAGGCAGAAAGGAGGCGTTGCTATGCGAGGAGGAGTACAGAGCCAGTTTTCAGCTGGATGAACGCTGCTGCAAGTGCCGGCTGCGTTAACAGGGTGAAAGAGTAATAAGACGACAATGAGTGAGAGGAACGGCTTTTAAAGCAACCTTCACCAGGCTGAATGGGTCTGACTTTTGTCTCACGAGCTCCACATGCTGAATGGCCTGAAATAAGCAGTCAATGAGGTGCCAATGAATAGACGTCTATCCCATGAGGCTCTTATCCCTTGGTCCTCTGGGTCCGCAGGTCTGTCCCAGTGCAGACTGACCCATGCTGAAGAGGGAAGGCAACCGTCATGGCTGCTGAGGCAGAACAAAGGGGCCGAATTAGCCGTGGCTTTGCTCTGCTCATTCACCGCGTTTGCGCAGTCCGGTTTTCCGAAGGGCCCGATTTTCCACTCAGCTGGAAATCATTAACACCGGACGATGAGTCGAGGAAGAGAGGCCAAAGAATACAGAACACAGGCCAGAAAGTGGACCTGGTCGAGAGAACAGGGAAGGTTTCTTTAGAGTTTGAAACTATTTCAGTTTTTTATATACTAGCGAAATACACATGATGTGCAATGGTGGAAAAGTTGATAACGACGTGAAAGTTGAAAGTTATATACCTCAAATGAATGTATTATTATAGAATAAGGTTTGGCCAAGAAAAATTCTAAAATGGATTTGTGGAATGAATATAGTGTGACTACAGTCTCCAAGCCGATGCTTTTTTACGTGAATTTATTAGTAGGTTTTCCAAGAACACTATAAGATTGATTGATGAAGCCAAGTTTTAGCTTCGTAGGTACTTGCGAAAACCCCAGTCCATCCGAGGTGTTGCGTTTGATGGTGATAGCAAATGAACAATTAAATGTAGAAAAGCGAAAATCTGTTTTTCCAATGACAGTGTAAGTAATCAAGGTGCAAAATTTTATCCTTATAGGCACTCGAGAAGACCCCGACGTGACACTGGCAGAATCTTGCGTTCGATGGCGATATCAAACGAACCATCAAATTTAGGTATGTGAGAAACAATTAATATTTTTAAAAACATAATAAGAAAGGACAGAGCCAAGTTTCATCCTTGTAGGTATTCGCCAAGACCCCAATCCATTCAAGGTGTTTTGGTCAATGGCGATACCGAACAATCAAATGTAGGAACACAAGAAACCGTAGGTTTTTCCAAGGACATGGTCGGTGATCACGGTTCCAAATCTTAGCCTTGTAGGTACTCGGGAAGACCCCAATATGACGTTGGAAGTGTCCTGCAAGTAAGATTTTTTTCCATGGCCTTGTAGGTACTCGGGAAGTGGGAGAGTTACTAATGAGTCAGTGAGGTCTTTGGCATTTATAGGTATATATTACAGGTTGGTCATGCTTTGTGTTATAGAATTCTATACAATTTGTTTTTATTATAAAACATAAAAATGACACATTAAAGCCCTTTAAACCAAAAGAGTAACAAAAATGGGAGTCCTAACGTAAACACTGTGACATCATAATGGGTCAGGTGATCATATGGTTTCACACCATGTGGCTCAAATGCACAATGCCATTATAGCCATTAAAGGAAAACATGCCAAATTACTAGCAATGTATTTAAAAATCTGTCACCTATGCCGACTGCTGTTTGATTTGAATGTGTGAAAGGAAAATTATGTGTATGTGTGTGTGTGTGTGTGTGTGTCCAGCTTCTTCAGCCATCTGTCCAATCTGGTGACCCTAAGCCCCAGAGCAGACTGTGACTGAGTGCTGCTCTTCATTCTGCTAGCTCTCTACAGATCTTCCCTCATTCTCCTTTCACCTAAAGTCACCCCGGTGCCATCTGAGCTGCCGCATGTCCACTTTATTCTGCACATGTATGGCAGCATTAAATATGGAAGACGTGGTTCCCTCGGGATGGGCACAGTTCCACCGATTCACGCTTCTGATACACTTTTACGACTCTGTGTGTACGAACTGAACGAGTCAGGTTATTGATGTAAACAAAGACAGCCACGTCTCGTCTCCGCCTCAGCCTGCCAGGCTTTCTCAGCTGCTACTGGCTGTGTGCTTAAGATTTCTCAGATTCATTTTTATTTTTTATTAGAACCTTCCAAAGACAAAGTGCACCAAATTTAATTGGCCATTCACGGACTGATGCTGGATGTTTGTAGAATTTTTGAGTAAAGCATTTTTGACTTTTTGATTTTTTTTTTATAAACGATGAATTAGAATTTTGACATATGGATTCATTTGTATGTACAGCCTACGGAATGGACTTTTCTGACAATGAATACATGGGGTTCGACTGAGAAACCTTGGATGGTTAGCTGTAGCTTTTGGCTACAAATTGAAAAGTTGTTTGTTTGGGGTCTGGAAGTGTGGACAAAAAGGTGTCTAGTCTGTGAAAATTTTGGGGTAGAAGTTAAGGGGCATAAATGCGTTTTGTCACACTATATTACAATACAGCCATTATTGCACTTTGTATATCTACACAATTCAACTTCTGGTTGGTGCTAACAGCATTTCGTTGTGTTTGTAACTACAGAACAATGACAATAAAGTTGAATCAATCAATTAACCAGTTATAGGCCAAACAGTGTAAATTTTGTTATCCGAAAAGCCGGCCGTAGCCACCAAGTTTGGTGCCTTTAGGATTTATGGTCTTGGCCGCCCAACAATAAAATATTAATAATAATAGGTATACAAGCACTTTATTCTTGAATCCCTAATATTATTTAAAACTGTTCCAAAACACAGAGATGACAGCTTCGCCCAAATAATTCAGTTTGATTCTTTAAAACAACTCTTTTTAAATGATTCATTTTTAAACCACTGTTTTCATGGCTGTGATTTATATGCGTTGAAATAAATAATCAGAACAATATATTTTTGTGTTAAATGGTATATATAGTAACAGTAAAGGTATTTAAATTCTGCGCAATAAAAAGGCTCTATATTTGTACACGGAGTTATAAAAATATAATTAATAATACAAACAATTATGTATTAAAATTACTATTATGATGGCAAAAAGTACATTAATTATCTGAAACTGTTAAAAAAGCTTCTAAATTATAAAATATTCATTTGGGGCCCTCTCTAAAATCTGCATGGTTTTAATGTACAGTGTAAACAAGGCAATGTTTTAAATTTCCTAGAAACATTAATTAATTATTTATTAAGCAGAAACAAAAAAGTAAACTCGAGCTATGATGTCATAGTTTTGCTCAGAGGCCCAGACCACATGGTCTTTACTGCCGAGACATAAACAGCATCCTTCCCATTTTTTAGAGTATGTGTGCAGACGGAGCTAAATAGCGTCCCACTTCTGCTGATTCATGAAAGCCAATTATCTCATCAGTCCCAAATCAGCTCTCGTTTGAACGGGCGCCAAGTCGCACTCGCGGAACAGAACACACACTCACAAATGCACCGCGCTCCGCTCATTCATCAAAGAGGACTGATGATGGACGCAATTCAGCAGGCTACCTCAGAGGGACAGAACCCCCCCCCCCCCTCCAACACTCACACACACACTCCTCCTTTCCCTTAATTCCGTCCTTTGATTGAAACACCACATGATGAAGATGATCGCTCAGACAACATTATGCTTTAAATTATGTGACAACAGAATGGGGAAGGCCCCTTCCTGTTTCTTTGATCCATCCATGGACTCCATACATCGATCCATGGACTATGATTCTCAAATAATGATTTTACATAAGAACTTTAGAATTACAGATTTAACCTGGGTTTAATTATTTTACGATTCCTATATGTTTTCATCAAATTCTTTATTTCTTGAGATCAGCTGTGATTGGCTGGCGAAGTCTGAGGTCATACTTTTCAAGAGATAGAAGTTCAAGAGGTTTTCTCCCCTGAATGGGCATGAGGAACCCAACCGCCACCCTATAGTGGATGGATGGATGTTTCCAGTTGTCTGAAAAGCACAATCACGTATGATTTTTTATGCCTGTAACTATGGAAGTAAGTGAAACCAAACACAATAATCAATACTTTTGTCCCTGTTTTGAACAGGTCCTCTCCAGGTCTGTGGAAGTGAACATTGTTTTCAATGTTCCAAACGCGTGCACACAAACTTTTTGGCATATTCAGCTGTTCTCTGCAAAAATGCAGCGAAAAGAAGCGGAATGGGTAGAGATCACGGCTTTGAAGTCACATCAAAGGGAATTAAGATCAATCAGAGGACGACTCTACATAAAAACCTCAGAATTACAGATTTATCTTTTCATTTCCTCTCTGTCAGAATTCTGTCCATACCCTGGGTTTATTAATTATTTCACTACTCACATATGTGTTTTCATCACACGGCTGTTTCTGAATTTTTCAAACTTAGCTGTGATTGGCTACCAAAGGTCTGAGGTCACACTTTTCAAGAGGAAAAAGTCTTGTAAGTAAGAAATATCAGTTGAAATATCAGTGCTTTCTGCAAAAAAAAAAATTTAAATGAAGGGATAATAGATTTCGGCTCATGATCGGTATTCCAATTCATTCCAAAAATGTGCTTCTGAGATTGAGGGGGGGGGGGGGGGACCACAAAATATATTTAAATTTGATTTTTATCGCTGGGATTTATACGCTTTAAAATAAAAAAATAAATAAAAATAATATAGTTTGGTGTGATTTATAGTATTAGGTAGTATATTTATTAACAGTGTAAGTGTTTAAATTCTGTTCGATTACAAGGAAAAGCAGAGAACTGATGTAACGAAGCGCTATTTTCCTCGATGTCCTCAAAAAAACAAAAAAAAATTAGCAAAAACAAAACAGGAGGAATCTGTCAGTAGTGCCGGGGGACACACAGAGAGCACAGGAACCAGTCGTTCCTGGCCCGGCCCTGCTGCACACAATAGCTTGGAGAATAGAAGGAACCGCGAGTTGGGCAGAGATAGCGCCGCTGTCAGGAACCTTAGGGCGGGCAGGATGTCTCTGCCCTCTGATATCCCCCTCCGTTCACACACTCTCTCCTCCTGGCCTGGCCGGGATGTTTTCACCCTCAGGTAATTAAAGTCGGAAGCCCCTGAGGGCCTGACCTCCGCCGTCCAGCAGGAGCTGGGTCTGCTCTATCTGCCTTCCGCAAGATCTGCACAGAGCATCAACAAGCCATTGCACCGGGCAAAGCGCACCAGCCATTATGAGGAATGCCCGGCAGTGCCACTGCAAACATGGCGCGGACTCAAAAACATGACTGTTCTTCCAACCAGATTATCGACTCCAGCTGGATTCTGCACTTTCTGCTTATTATTCAGGCATTTAGAAAGTTCTTTCATTTTGTTTGACTTCACAACGCAGTGCCTAAAAGCATATTCAGTGTCCTTTTTTAAATCATTAAAAAAAATCATTGTTTCCATGGCAACCTGAGTGCAGATAAAGATGCTACAACTCTGCAAAAACATGAGCACCCTACAGTCATCGCCAACGTCACATGAATGGATTTCTGCAGATAATTATTTTCAAAAACGAAGGGGTAATAGATTTGGCTTATGATCGGTATTCCAATTCATTCCAAAAATCTGCTTCTGAGGTCAAGGCATCAAATAGAGTTTCTTCACAATTAAGCTCTTAAGCATCGGCTTAATGAGCTGTAATGATGTCACAGCGTTTACACCACGTGAGGATTCATGTGGTGCGGAAAGAAAGTTTGTTAAAAATGACTGAAAGCAATTTTTAATGTATTTATAATATGTATATATCATATAATATATATGTTGATATATAAAATGAATCGTCGATCAACTTCTTAATGCAACGCAAACATTCACTAAATACATAGAAGGACCGCTGACCCTGGCGACCGGCTGTCCAGCTTGTTGCCATGGCGACTGCACTGCAGCATCGCGGTCGAGGTGGGTGGGTGTCCTACTGCGCGCGAGGAGGATGGCAATTAAAGTTAGTATCTTTACTGGAGCCTGACGATGAAAAGCAAACTTCACACTATGACGGCAGAGTTGTCAGAAAGAGAGCTGCAATGAGATGGAGACGGATGCTGCGGGTGAAGGCGCCGTCTCAGTCGAATCCATGACACTGGTGTTTGACGCGCGCATGTGTGCGATGGCATCCAGTCGTACCGTGAGATAAATGTTTCGAAAGGTTCACCGTGTGGGTTTAAATTACTCTGTAGAGATGTTTCCATAGTTGATAGTTGCTTTTTCAGATCACTGTGCTTTAGTTTGCTCAGAATAAGCTTTTTATAGCGACGGGAAGCCGAGTCGCCTTCCAGGAGAAGAAGGCCATATTTTGCAGCCAGCTGTTTCTACAGGAGCCATATTTGTAACTGCTGTTCAAAGGAGTAATGTGTTAATGCCTCTGCCGTAGCGGTCAGTGGAAGTGACATTCAGTTTACTTGTCAATCTCAGCAACGGACATACGCGCACGCACGCACACACACACAGAGGCAAAATTATATTTCAAATTATATTTCAAATTATAAAGTTCTTTTTTTCAGTTTTTGACTGAATGAACAACCAGAGTATTACATGTAGATACATGAAGAGAAATCCACACAAAACTTTCCTGCTGTGCAAAAACTGCGCTACAAACGGTCATATTCAGTTCCCAAAACATGGAAAAGTCATAGGTGGTTCCCCATTCCCAAGTACTACGGCTGAAGTGCACTTGCGCAAGGCACCTAATGACAATTGCTCCCCGGCTGCTATGTACAGGATTTCCCACCGCTCTGTGTTACATTCATTCAGTGTGTGTGTGTCACTGCACAGATGGGTTGAATGTACATTTACATTTAGTTATTTAGCTGACGCTTTAATCCAAAGTGACTTACAAGTATCCCAACTTGGTAGGGATCAGAACACAGGGCTGATACAGCACCCTGGAGCAATGAGGGTTAAGGGTCTTGCTCAAGGACCCACATTGGTAACTTCAGTGAACCTTGGGATTTGAACCCCCAACCTTCTGATTGATAGTCCAACACCCTGACCACTGATCTACCTCTCCCTCGCTGAATGTAATACAGTTGACAAATATTTCACTATTATTACTATTCTCTAGTCTAAACCGGATAGTTACGCTCCTTAAATCTGATTGGCTGAGCCGTTTGTCCAGCCGTGACATTACTGACAATGACACACACATCAAATGTGAGTGATATACAATATATTTTTTCAAATGTTTACTTAAAACTGCATACTTAAATTTAGCCACTAATTGGCAGTATTTGAAATCTGTTACTCAGCGATCAGTGTTCACTTTAAAAACGACTAGATTACATTGTGGAAAACCAAATTATTATTAATTTTCCTTTCAATAAATACATTCATGAATCGAACCTTGTTTTTTTATTATAGTGAGTTTGTAAGCATTTTATAAAAGCAATAAGTCACTCGAGATTGCGAATAAAACACGGGAAAGATAACTCTAACTGTACTCTGCTTTGTGTTGTGCCTAACAACACCTCTTTCCCGTGATTTATTCACAGTAATGCCACGCACTCTTGTGCCGTATTGCTTTAGTGTAAGTTTAAGTGTGAGAACATGTTTAGAAGATATAATGTGCAGCTAAAGATGAATAGAATCTGAATAGAACACCATCCCATTAAGACACTGTACTGATTTATGTCGATACAAATGGCTCCAGAAGTCCTGAACCAGCCCACACACTGAACGTGATCTGATGTGAGTGCAGGGTTTTGGGTTCCGTCGATGTTTTTCCCAGTCATCCTCCGTTCCACTCTCTGCTACTCCACTTTTGTGGTTGCTGGCACCCCTGCTGGATGTCTACTCGATAACTCTTTCTGTCTCCCTGTGACCCTCAGCGAGCTGTTTTCCTCTCTACTCCCATGGCTTCCTTATCCCCTCGCTCTCTTTCCTATCTGGATTCGGTGACAGTCGCAGACAGTCGGATGCTCCACCTCCGATATATCACACGGATGTCTCAATCCAGAAGCGGAACGAGTGAAAAGCCCAGCGCCATCAGGTGTTTACAGAATCTTCTCCTAATAAAAGACTCTTGTTTCTTCTTAATATATTTGTCCTTTTATTGTTCGATACAGAAGAACAAAAACAGTGCATGATGGAGCCCAACCCCCTATTTTCCCTTTTTTACTCTCGTTTCCAA
The DNA here is from genome assembly GCA_025769995.1 of Xyliphius kryptos. Lineage (NCBI taxonomy): Eukaryota > Metazoa > Chordata > Actinopteri > Siluriformes > Aspredinidae > Xyliphius > Xyliphius kryptos. The sequence goes on along the minus strand of JAOUQT010000011.1, from coordinate 8,802,821 downwards.
TATTGGGATACCTTTAGTTATTTGTTATTCTTAGTCTTTGAAGCATAGTTATACAGTCTGCTCAACAAAATGCTGACTACATGAATACGTCCTCAGTTTATGGCGGTGAGGCAGAAATAACACCAGCATTGTTATACTGGGGAGGGGCGCAATTATGCGGCGTATGCTACGCTGTAGGTCAGCTGATATGAATGTAATAAAACACATTTATAAAGTCTGCGAGTTCTGCTGGCTAGGTTCTAGATTTCAATCCTGAAGGCTGGTGGCTTATGCCTCTGCTGTGCTCTGAAAAAAGAAGTGGGTTTTATGAGGTAATGACATAAGTCGCTCCGGATGAAGACGTCTGCGAAAACCTTCAAATGTCATTTCTGAAAGCGTCTGGCAAAACTATACATCAGCACAATCTGCACTCATTTATTTATCCATGACCTAAACATCTCCGCGGAGTAATGTTTTTTTATATGGACTATAAAAGCTGAGTAACTGTGTGAAGCTGCCTCGCATTGAGCAGATCGTTTTGTGACAAAAAAAAACTGAACTAAATCCTTTTTAAAGAAAACGGAATATAAACGATACAAAGAAAAGTGCATTTAAGGCTTTGGGTGTTTTATTCAGTCCCATCACCACAGCTTCAAGTCTAATTCATATGCTTCCTACTTTATAAGAACCGTTTGGGGAAGGCCTGTTTCCAGAAAGATGGAAACAGGTGATGGATGGGGAAATGGGGTGGGTGAAGGAAGGCAAGGTTGCCCCTGTGGCTGGGTGGTTGTTTGGAAAGATGGGGTTAGCCAGTTGGGGTGAGAGATTTGAGGCAAGGTTGCCCTTGTGGATAAATGAATGGACAGATGGATGGTTGGATGGATGGGGCAAGCCAATTGGGGTGGGAAAGAGAGGAAGGGTTGCCCCTGTGGTTGGCTTGCTGGCTGAATGGATTGATGGATGGATATTTGGTTTGTTGGATGGATGGGTCAAGTCAGTTGGGTGACATTGCTGTGGACAGGGCAGTGTAAAAGCATTTGAAGGCCTCAAGTAAAATGCCCCACCGACCTAATATTGCTTATATTTAGTGATCTGTTTGCCTACAGTATGTACACATAGGAATGTGTCCTGCACTTGTAACCCATCCGTGCTGTGAAACCCATATGTACACACTGAGTGAATTAAGCAAACATGCCCAGAGCGGTGGGCGAAGCTGTTTACGGCCCCCGGAGAACAATTGGGGCTATGTACCTTGCTCAAGGGCACTTCAGTCATAGTACTTGATGGGACTGCTAATCAAACCGGGTACCTTCAAGGTTGCAAGGCTGGTTTCTTAATCACATGCTTATGACTAAGTTTCCAGGGGTGACATTTAAATGGAAATATTTTCTTATAAACTCTACAAACGCATGTCAATCGCTATAAAGTTCCTACGCCGAGCGCCCTATGTCATCCCCTCCCCTCTACACCCGCGTGCCAATCACAATAGAGTTCACACACTAAGCACGCTATGTCATTCCCTCTACTCTACACCTACACGCCAATCGCAATCAAGATGACACACACCAAGTGACTTATAGATGTCTTAAAAATTCCTACAGGTTTAATGTAAGCGTGTCGATATAAAAGTCCATATAATGTATATAAATTTGTTTTTAATTACTGATTACTGACAACTGAGCCACTGTGCTTTTATTCATACAGATTTTAACATAAAGAGTCTTTAATTTGAATTCAGGACAGAAATGATGAAGCTTCAGACTGTTATTATCAGGGATCATAGTCCGACTCAGTCGGTCCAGTCCTAATACATTCATACAGCTTAACTCTATTACCATCTCATCATGTGTCCCTGCTCATTCCCAGAGGTCCTCTGCCTCCCCATTCATGTCATTCATGGCAACTCCTCTGCCCACACAGCTCCCTCCACAGAAATAATAAATAATTGATGACAAGAGTGTGGATTTGCCCGACTGTAAGCCTTCTTTCATATGGTAATTACTCACAAACAGTTGTTTTGAATAAAGCCATTCTTGTCCCAGCCCTCCTCCTCAGGCCCCCAAATCCGGCAGGGAGGGGAATACGGTGCCAAGCGTAGATAAACTCAACTACATTTATAGCTCTAATCCATCACACACACACATACACACACACACACACACACACCAGCACCTTCAGCCCTCAGCTGATGTAAAGTGCCTTTTCAGAGTGCTACTCTGTGTAGGAGCTTAAGGGGTCTTAATGACAGCGTTCGTCTTTTCCTTCTCTAATTAGTTGCACTTTTCGATTCACGCCTGGCAAAAGCTGTGAGTGCCAGGCTCACGCACCATTCACAAACTCCTTTCACTGCGTGCCAACGGGCTGCAAAAAGATACACGGAGCTAGAGTCAGGAGTACGGTTGCCACCAGTCCTGCGATGTAGCATTGTCCTAATTTAAGAACGTAGAACGTAGTGTGCCACAATGAGTTAATAATGAAAATCATAATATCCAACTTACACTCCGTCTGAATGTACAGAGAATAATATAGCGTCAAGGAAAAATCCATCCTGACACACACGTGAAGTACTTCTGAGTACTTTAAGTACTTATCTATGTAAATATGATACCAGAGGGATTTGTTTTAGAATTAAATCCTCCTTAAAACATCAGTTACACGAAACAAACGTCTTGACAGTGTTAATACGAAGCATTACAAAGAAAAACCCCCACTCTCCCGAACTGTGAATTGAACCCAGGACCTTTAGACTGTAAGGTTGGAGCACTAACAAGCGTTCCACAGTGATGTCACAGAACTAAACATCAAAAGCAGTATAGGAAGTTCTTTAAGTTTTTGGAATTTAGAAAGTGTCCACACTGCAGGACCTAAGGATTAATAGTAGTTTGCAAAACCATTTAATTATCTTCCAATTAATCCTCAACAACGTTCGCAGGGTGCTTTCCCATGCCTATCCAGGGAAAAACGTCTTGGGCACTGGGAGATACATCCGGTACAGGGTGACAACCCATCGCAAAGCCACACACACAAACACACACTATATGGGGCAATTTAGAGCATTCAATTTACCTTGATTGCAGTACGGTGGCTTGGTGGTGGCACGTTCGCCTCTCAGCGCTGGGGATTCCCGGTTCTAATCCCAATCTGGGTGGCGGATTCCTCCCACAGTCCAAAAACATTGATTTAAGGTAAATTGGCTGCTCTAAATTGCCCCTATAGTCTCTGTGTCCGTGAGTGAGTATGCGCCCAGCGATAGATTGGCGCCCTCTTCTGGCTGTATTTGCCCAGCGTCCGAGACGTTCTCCCCTGGATGGGCATTGGGAAGCCCCCCGACGACCCCCCTAGAGGATTAAGTGGAAGATAATGAATGAATTTACCTTGATTTCATGTTTTTGGCCTGTGGGAAGAAACCTACGCGGACACAGGGAGAACATGGAAACCCCATTCGATTTGACCATTAAGTCACCGTGCCACTCCGTTTGAAAAATATAAAGCTGAATCAGAATGACAAGAAATTCAGTCGTCGCTATAGCAACCGTCGGTCGGTTGACATACTTCAAAGGTCCTACAGGTGAGGCGAATGCAAACAAAGAAGGGGGGATGAGGTATGTAGTTCTTTAAAAACCTTCCTTAGTCCCTAGTGGGTAGTTCCTCTCAATGAGTTCCTAGAACTTTTTAAACACGTTGAAAAAGCCTATATAGCGTAGCCAGCTGTGCAGCAGAACCTTTACTGTCTCTCTCGCTCCCTCTGCACAGCTGTGAGTTATTATGTGGACAATTTAATGCTGCCAAAAAGGAAATAGTAGATTAAGATCATATCGTTGCATCACTGCCAAAATGTGTGCATGCTCCGCAGCCTCGGAGGAGGGAACGTCTCGGAGTCGGCGCTCCCATCGATGCGCCAAAAAAACGAGCCGCTGCGCTCTCTTCCTCGCATTTCCCCCCATCTTTCCGTGAGAGGAGGATGTGCAGACAGGGATGTGCTTCGGGGGGATAAACCGTTCCCATCATTCCTGAGAATCGCAGAGAAAGTTTTCCAGCCGCTGAAAGCAAACCGAGCTGGAACCCCAAGATCAAAAAGCAACTGAAATGGCCACAATGATGGACAAACTGCAAACGGATTTGTTTATGTAAATGATACGGTGAAAATAACAAACATATGCCGAGCTCATAGTACCGGCCGTGCATAGGAACACCAGTCGTCCTGTAACACATGCAACTCTCCCTCCTGCAGTAAGGTGCACGGAAGCAGACATTGATAAAGAGGCCTAAAGACGGATGGGAACGCGATGACTAGCATTGTAAAAATACTCCGCAACAATTTAAAACATTTCTGACCTTATAAGGTGAGACAGATTTATAAGGCCGCCGCTTTAGCGCTCAGCGAGAAGCCCGTCTGTTCAGGGTATGGACTTAATCTCGCCTCTCGCCGCAATCCTCGCTCATTTCAACGATGGCACCGGAGTGTATTTTGGAAAGTATAAATCACAGAGCAAGCGCAAGGCCATGAAACAACACGCCACACCGCAGTTCTGTACCACAGGCATTCGGAGTCTGTCCATACCTTCCCCTTTTTGGGGAAAAGAAGTTGGTCAGCTAGTTCACGTCGAGCCAAGAAGTCTGCAAAAATCAATGGAAATCGCAGTGAAACGTCTTTACAGGCAGCAATGTGAACCAGGGACTGACAGCGGACTTCATACGACTTTTATACGAGAAATGAAATCACAGACACAGAATTCAACTAACTTGGTTCTGGATCTAGGGATGTCCAGGGATATCCACAAGTGTTAGTATCCTAACGTGTTAGTATTCTGGCTTGTCAACTGGTCTTGGACCGGGAGGGATATGTTCTCATGGTCATAAAATTAAGACCCACTTTTATAGAATACAACACAAGCAAACTTACTTTTAAAACATTTTTTTTCACAACGACAAATTCATATTTGTGTTTTGCCGTCTTGTCTTTGAAAGGTCCCAAATTCAAAGAGCAGGGTAACCAACCAACCAGGGTAACGAATGGTGGCTACCATGGCAACAAGAATGCTGACAAATACAAAATTACAAGCCAGGCATTATTTTTTTTTTCCTTACTCATTAAAGTTTTCTACTGGGTTGCACGGCGGCTTAATGGTTGGCACATTGGCCTCTCAGCACCGGGGATTCCTGGTTCAAATCCTGATCTGGGTGGAGTTTCCATGTTCTCCCTGTGTCCGCGAAGGTTTTCCGGTTTCCTTCCACAATCCAAAATTGGGATTCAAGGTAAACTGAATGCTCTCAATGTCCCCATATATAGTGTGTGTTTGGCTGTGTGGGTGAGTGTGTCTTTCTACAAGCCACACTTGGGTCGTAATGCACTAGTTTAGAATCGCTAGTCTAAAACATCTGACTGACATCACAGTTCTAGTTCATCCCATATTTGTTGGATGAGGTTAAAGTGCAGGCCATTTATTGTAAGTCCAAACACCCCAGCTGACCAGGCTCGGTGCACCAGGGCAGACATGCAGAGACATGAAAAGCCCATTCCCAAACTGCTCTCAGTTGTAAGATTCAGACGATTCTGATACTTGCTGAAACTAATACCTTGCTTCTAATACCTCTGATTCCTTATACTTTTGGGCATATAGTGTATTTGTAGCAGCAATTTCTGTGTCAAATGAAAAGCATTTTCTGATGACACAGTTTCCACTTTTTTTTTTGCCACATTTGGAGTTTTTCCGTCTTGAAATTAAAGCTCTGCTTGTTAGACTCTGATCACAGACACCTCATGCAAGTCTGATGCAAGTGATTGCAAATCATCTGGAAGACCCGACGCGTACGAAGAACGCACAGCACGGCATTATTTTGTCCTCGTGTTTCTGCTGATGAAAGCGCAGCGACATTGTATAGTATTAACAGAAAACAAGCCTGGATCTCATGAATATTCATTCAATAGCTGTGTAAACGGAGAACAAACTCTGATATAGAAAGTTCTGATATAGACATGGTGGAACAGAAAATCTCAAGTTCGAGACATTATCAGCCGTCAGACAGCTAAAGATTTATTGATACACTACTTACAATCAGGGATCAATACAGCATGCATCAGTGTGTTCCACTAACTCTGCCCAGAATATTAACCTTCTGTTCTGTTCCTTTCAAATGACCATTTATGGCTCTGTTACTGCGACTGCTTCTTGCCAGTGGTTCACATAAAAAGCCTATCACTTCTTCTCACATCTGGAAATGGGATCTTTGAAAGTATCAGAGGAAATAAGTTCAAGTTAAAGTAATTAATAGCACTTTTTACAACAGTGTGTTGTCACAAAGCAGCTTCTAAGCCTGAACCCCCAAAGAGCAAGCTGAAGTGAATATATATATACATATATATATATATATATATACAGTACCAAGACTCAGTGGGGCATTCATCCTCCTTTATACAGTATGCATGATGTAGACCAATCTCAACTGGTCTCAGCCAAAGACACATATTATTTCATGGTAATTAAGTTGCGACAAAAAAGGGCTTTTACACTTCTCACCATCTAACTGCTTTTGATCCAAATTAATGAAATCAATTAAATACAAATTAAAACTTTTTCTCGGTTCGAATCCAAATCACGGTGGTTTCCATGTTCTCCAAGTGTTTGTGTGGGTTTCCTCTGGGTTTTCCAGTTTCCTCCCATAGTCCAAACATGGATTTAAGGTGAACTGAATGCTCTATATTGTCAAATACACAGTAGTTTGTGTGTGTGACTGTGTGAGTAAGTGTGTGCCCAGCGATAAATTGGCGCTGTGTCCTGGGTGTAATTGCCCAGCACCTGAGATGTTCTCCCCTGGAGGGGCATGGGGAACCCTCATGAGGATTAAGTGGAATATAATGAATAAATTTATGACATCTTAAACCTCTGATTTGTAAGCACATTTAACACCATTTGCTACTTTATCTTCATCATTTATATTTAGTCATTTAGCAGATGCTTTTATCTAAGGCGAAAACAAAAGTCAAATCTGAGCACTATCCAATCTGGCTGCCCCCTTTTATTATTAATTTTAAATTCTTTTTAATATATAAAGGGCTTGTGGAAGAGATGTGTTTTGAGAAGTTTCTTAAAAATGCTGAGTGACAGCCTTACGGACAGTGTGGGAAAGATGGTTCCACCATTTAACAGTGGTAAACGATAAGGAGTGAGCGCCATGGTGTGGTTGAATCACTGGGCGACATTCATCACTAGAGCGCAGTGAATGAGTCGGAGAGTATTTAGGAAAGATGGATGGAAGGTAAAAGGGGCAGATCTAGAGACTGTCCTGTAGGTCAGTCAGTACCTTGTACTGAATGTAGCAGCTAGAGGGAGCCAATGGGGAGAGAGGAGGAATGGAGGGACATGAGTTTGCTCAGATTGGTTAAACACAAATTGGGTGCTGCAGAGTTTGAATTATCTGTAGAGGCCTGATTGTGGAAGCTGGAACACCGGCAAGAAAAGTCAAGCTGGGATAGGATTAGGGCTGAGTAGCCTGTTCGGTTAGAAAAGCTCTGATCTACCTGATGTACAGAATGAATCTCATTCTCTCTTCACAACGGAACTCGTTGTGGACTGTTGACTTTCGGAACTGCGGCCAATTTTAGCTCTCGCATTTTTAATTAATTCCATCTTCCACTCGATTGCATTTCCACTCTTTATCTTTGATGGCTGCTGGACCTGCAAGCTTTTTTTGGACTCATAAAAAATTGAGGTAAAACAAAGCGTTAACTTAATTTTTACTTCACAAGGAAAACTAAACAGGGACAACAGGACATGTCCATGTCATGTGATCATTAAATCCGAAGCAATTACTGAAACCAAAGGCATAGTTTTCGCGGACCAAAAAAAAAATAAAAGACCGTGTCGCGACCCACCATTTGAGAACTGCTAATATATCATCGCATTGACAAGTGTATAAAATCATGTACTGTAGGCTTTTGAATTTAAAGAAAACAGTTTGGGGAAGGCTCCTCGTTTCCAGCAAGAAGAGAGCGGAAGCTGTTACAACTGCATGGTGGGAATGTCATGAAAGCTGTTATTAGTGTCACGATACTTTTATCTATACAGTGAAGGTAACGAAGCAGCTAGTTTGTTTTTAAATAGCATTTTGTTTAGAAAACCACCACCGGTTCGGTTTTCTGCCTCCCGAATGCAGGAGGCATCCCAGATTCCCTGAGCTAGCATTAATAAAATGGCACAGGGGGCCGGGTAATTAAGAATGACAAATAGGGGCATTCATATCGCACCACTAGAGGTGAAGTCCTCAAGTGTGAGAGTAATGTAAGCATTAGAGACGTTACAAAAAAGCAGAATCAGATTGCCATGTCTGTCTGCAGAGTGATCACCAGTCAACTGATTCTTATAATTTCAGTAACGGATGAGAATCCATGGCTGAAGCTGGCCTGCATCCAACTAACAGCATTCGGCACTGAAGGGCTTCAATAGTCTTTAATGGCCAGTTAAAAAAAGATACAGTGGTATGCAAAAGTTTGGGCACCCCTAATAATTTTCATGATTGGATGGAATGATTCGAGGTGGTTTTGTGTATAGCAATTGGCGCAGGGGTAGAGGGCAGGGGATGAGGCAAAGTGCTTGGTGTATAGCGATTGGCGCATGGGTAGGGTGGAGGGGAAGAGATTAGCACACGGTTAGAGTGGAGGGGAAGCGAGTGGTGCACGGGAGGAGAGGAAGGGAAGACGTGAGGTGGTTGGCGTATAGAGATTGGCGCACAGGTCAAGGGAAGGGAAATGGGATTGGCGGGTTAACATGAAGCTAATGCTGCAAGGCAACGCATGTGACCACTAAATGTGTCCGATCTTGCAGCACTGCTTTGCTTTTCAAAAACTTCAATAAAGACGGAATTGAAAAAAGTTCACATCAGTGGGTGACATCAATGACGTGTAAAAATGCTCGCCACTCGGGTGCAGAATGGCCAAGAAAGCTTGTATGATTTATTTAACTGAAAATGCCGATAGGAATTAAGGACCTATAAAGAAAAATCATGAAAATGATAAAAGGTGCCCAAACCTTTGCATACCCGTGTGTCAGGAAAATAAAGGAATCAAATCTCAAACTGGTTAAATGAATCAATTCCCAGCAATGATTCAAACTGCTCAGAAATACCAAGAACATCGTGTTAAACAGCTGGTCATCGTGTTAAATGGTCTGCAGGTCTGATCACAGTAGCCCCTTAGGATTGTAATGGTTCACACATTGTAAACTGTATTCCATTTCTGAACCACCGCTCGTAGGTTCAATCCTCCTCCAATGTCGGCCCCCACACACGCGTGCAAACAAGATTTGAACCCGCTGTCCACATGCTTCGCTGAGGGACGTACCGGCCTCAGCGGGCAAACACTTCAGATCTTTATCATCTTCTGAGATTTACCAGCGGAGTCCCACCTACTCAGCTTGGATCCATGGGGGCTGTTTTTTCTTTGCTCTGAACCCCAACGAGCAGCGAATCTCGTATACCCGAGCGCCGTTTCTCGATGGCAGACACGCTGTTGTGTTAAAACGCTCTCTTCAGTCTTTCATGGGGAGATAATGCCGAGTAATTCACCACAATTCTCCATTCATTGGGTACACTTTGGATGCGCCAGGGGTCCCGCTCAATTCAGCGGCGGGCGTTTAACAAAATGAACGTGCTGAAAAGGCGAGGTTCATCCCCTCTTTCTTGCATTTCGGTTCACCACTGATGTTTTCTGCCTCTGCCGCGTTCATGAATTGGCTCTGCTGAAAAATAATTGACACTGGGCATTCTTCTAGGAGGCGCCCGCTGATCGTTTGGCAACAACACAATTTTGCTGCGTGCTGAGCGAGCGAGCGAGTGATTGCTGCAATTTCTCTGGACGCTGTGACATAGAGGGGATGGAAATGAATTAGCGTCGGCGGCAGAGCCGAGGAGAGACGAAAAGCGGGGAATGAACGGGAACAAGGAGAGGATGAGCGAGACGCACGGCGCACTTGGTTAAAGCAACGCCAGTTTATTGGTTTCCTTCTGGTTCATCGGAGTCATGCTCCTACTGACGCAAATATGATTCGGGATCTTTATGGATCTTGCCGTGTGCACAAAGACACGGCCATGCTGTAATAGAAAAAGGCCTTCACTAAACTGTTTTCACAGAGTTTTATACATCCGGTGCTGTTTGTCCTGATTGAAGGGCCATCGCGATTGGTCGATGATTACTATGACATTGACATATTTTCAATAAGTTGACGCATCGCTTTTGTTTCGAATTATTAATCCATCCATCCATTATCTTACGCTTATTCCTCTACTAGGGTCACGGTGGGGTTTCCCATGCCCATCCAGGGGAGAACATTTCGGGCGCTGTGCAGATACACCCAGGCCAGGGCGCCAATGCATCACTGGGATTAATTATTAATATGTCTTAAGTTCCCTAAAAACAAAAAAAGTCTTTGAAGATGTATCATGGCAGCACCAGCACAATGCCTGAACACCTATATGAACAGCGTTTACCTCTTGCACTATTTCTAGCCTTCGTTTCACTAGTACCTGAGTAAAAAGAGCAAAAGTAGCGATGTCTTCTGTGGCCTTCAGACTCACATTCCAGTGAGTTTTGCCATTTCAGACATTTAATTATTTTAGCTTTTACAGAAGCAGAAGCGCGCGGGCGCTCTTTGATGCCGCCGTAATTTGCTATTTGTGTTTTCATTAAAAGAAACTGACTTCTACTTCAGAATGTTCATTAAATCAGTATATGTGTGACTAAATGTTTAGATTAGATGCTGAGCTTATTCTTGGTGCATGCTAGACATGATAAGCCATTTCCCTGTTTCATTTTTGCTGTAAATTTAAGAGCAATTCATTGTGTATGGATTGTCATATTTATTCATTTATTCATCTTCCGCTTAATCATCAATGAGGGGATACACACCCCCCCACCAGGGGATACACATTACCAAGCCACACACATACACACTATACGAGGCAATTTAGCATAAATCCATGTTTCTGGGATGTAGGAGGAAACTGGAGAACCCGGAGGAAACCCATGCGGGTGGAGGGGAAGAAGCAAGGCGCTTGGTGTATAATGATTGGCGCATGGGTATGACGTAAGGTGCTCGGTGTATAGCGATTGGGGCATGGGTAGAGTGGCGGTAATGAAGCGAGGCTCTTGGTGTATAGCGATTGGCACACGGGTAAAGGGGAGACACACACACACACTGTATGGGGCAACTTTGACCATTCAATTGACATTGAATCCATGTTTTTGGACTGTGAGAGACAACCGTAGAACCTGGAGGAGACCCATTTTGACACGCAAATGTGCTAATGACTAAGCTACCGTGCCATCTATTAGCGTTGATACACAGGCGTGCATTTTGTTTAATAAGTAAAACTTAAATTTGGTTTAATTGAAATGTGGTTTTCTTTGCATGACTGTTTGAATAAACTCTCTTTTTGATTTGGTTACGCTTGCTGGAGAGCAAAGTTTTTTGTGTGTTTGTTGTGAAAATAAAAGAAACTTACATCAGATGATCAGTTCATCTTTTTGGAAGAAAATTAACCGTTTAGACGAATCAGTAATATTGTAGTTGGTGGGAGCCCAACCCGATTCTTCGGTTCATAAAGTGAATGATATTAAAGCTTCTGAAGTTTATTAGAAGCTGTTTCTTAAAAGTTTGAAACACTTTCAAATGTGCTCGTTATAACTGATTGATCAGTTGATCTGATTACCTGAAGTCACCCATGCGAGACCTTGAACATGACCTCTATTCCCCTCCAGGGTGCAGTAAGTTCATTTTAAAACAAGTTGCTTTCCGTTTTTCTATAACAAAGTAACATTTTGTGTGCATCGCAATAAACAGCTGATTGGTCATCCCTAGTTGCACGGTCTACAGTTTATCTACATGAGTGGAATAAAATGCAAAATCAACCTTAGGCCACACCTCTTCTGTCCTACCTCTCAGACAATCCATTCACTCAATAATTACACTTAAATTTTTCAAAGTATCTCTATGAAAAGTGTGAGGTCATTGATTTTGAAACACAGTGGACACCAAGCTCTTAAAGGAGGAACTATCAGGTGTCGGCCGATTGAGTGTACACACTATGGTACAGACGGCGCATTGACTGTCCGCTCGCCTACACAGCAGTTGTTTGTCTCACAGCCAAAGCCGGTGAGCGATCGGCACACTTCCATCCACCGTCTAATCTTTCATTTCGGCGCGAGCAGCGATTGACTGCATACATCAATACGTGAAGTGAAAACACAAGGGCTTACTGTCTCTGCGTATCGATTTAGAGCTCGTGAAGGAGTCGAGGCTTCGGGGCGCAAAACAAATCTTAATTACGCTCCTCTTTACTGGGCCACGGAGGCCAACCTTTCATAAAACGCATCTCAAAATCCATATTTCAAATTAAACAGGTATGAGAGGCCCATAAATCGGCGAGGCAGTGCGTCCCGCACCATCAGACTCACCGAAGAGGAACGAATAAAAACGACTTCTGTAATTTAACTGGATATTAAAGGTAATCAAGTTGCGCATGTGTGTGTGTTTGCGTGCACATGCATGTGTGTCTATGCATGCATGTGCATGTGTTTGTGTGTGTGTAAATGCATGTGAGTGCGCACGTGTGTGCATTGTGTGCGTGTATGCAGATGTGTGTGTGTCTCTGTGTGTCTATGCACGAGTGCATGTGTGTGTCTATTCACGTGTGCATTTATACACATTTGTGTGTGTGTGTATGTGTGTGTGCACTTTGTGCATGTTGCATGTGTGTATCTATGCATGTACGTGAGCTTTGTGTATGTATGCACATTTATTTGTGTGTTTTTGTGTGTGTGCATGTATGCACATGTGTGTGTGTGTGTGTGTCTATGCATGTACATTTGCTTTGTGCATGTACATTTGCTTGTGTGTATGCAGCTTTGTGCATGTATGCAGCAGGTGTGTGTGTGGGTGTCCATGCATGTGTGTGCACTGTGTGCATGTATGGACATGTGTGTGCGTGTATGCAAATGTGTGTGTATCTATGCATGTGTGTGTGTGTGTGTGTCTATGCATGTGCGCACCTTTTGTGCATGTTTGTGCACTTTGTGTATGTAAACACGTGTGTATGTGCCTATGCATGTTCATGTATTGTGTTCATGTATGTGTCTATATGCATGTTTGTGAGTGTGTGTGTGTGTGTGTATTTTTATGCAAAAGCATAATTTTCTAACCAAACAAATTGTGTGCATTAAAGTTCTTACAAAGCTTTCAGTCTTGACATTGTTATGTTGATTTAGTGTATGGCGCTTGCAGATGACGTCTTTAAACAGATAAGACTCGGACAGATAAGATTCAGACCGACGGAGCGAATGTTTTAAGAGAAATCTCTTTACCCAGCATTCCTCTCGATGTGCATTCTCAGATCTTCATCACACAGTGAAGCAGCAGAGGGAAAAATCTCTCAGACTCAGAGTTACAAATGAATAAAAGATGTAGCCATAGCAACCGGCAGCAGCCTCACATCGCTTCAGCGTTTGGTTTTCTGGTGTGAACACAAACAGAAAAAACACCTTTGACACAACGTCGCTGATCAGTCCAGTTGCCTCCGGTGTATCAATCACTGTATATTTTCATGGATGTAGAAACAGTTTGGGGAAGGTCCTTTTTTCATCCAGCATAACTGCACGGCGCAAGGTAAATAAGTCATGTTGGGGCGATTCTGTTGTGGAAGAACTTTATTGTTCCAGGAAATAAGCCCGGTCTTTTTCCCATCATCAGTGTCCGACCTCATAAACGCTCCACTGAATAAACATGTTTAATCTCAGACTACAAAATCTTGCAAATTCTATTTCATAATAGAATGAAAATTAATTTTAAATGGGATTTTGAAAAGGCTTGAAAAAAGGTGAAATTTGTAGTGGTCCCAAATCTTTTACCCTTATTATTATATGGATATGGAATTATGCAGGTCATTAATTATTACTTCTAATATAATTCTTAATAAATGTCGAAATAAAGCTTTAGCATAATTTTTAAAAATTGAATTTTTACTGGGAGCATTTAGATTTCTTTGGTCCGGCCTTTTCGCCTCATCATCCACGCCCCGAATTCCTTGCTCCGACACATTTACACGCCTGCATGCCCATGTGTGACACCTCTGCCACCTTGAGCCTTTTTTGTCTTTTTTCCTTTTCAGCGCTAATCTCTAAACATAAATTCAGGAGGCGTGGAGATAACCGGTTACATCTTCACTCCGGGCGCCAGCATCGCCGTTCTGCATCACTAAAAAGCACCTATTCAATAAGATTAGCTGCTGGTGGTGCAGCGCGCCGGCTTTTGTATTCATTAAACGCACATCCCCAGCTTATCGGAAATAAAAAAAAGCGAGGTGGGCTTGTCAGGATGGCACATTGTGTGCGAGTCTGAGGGGAAGGCAATGTGCATTAGGGCGATTACAATATCAGCCTGGACCAGATGGAGGCAGGAAAATAAATAGAGAGAGAGAGAGAGAGAGCGAGAGAGAGAGAGAGAGAGGAGGAGATGAAGACAGGGGGGTGGTTTTTCGAAGGTGCAAGACCAGTCGAGTGAGATTGCGTGTGAATGTGTAAGAGTGCGAGCTCATGTTGAGTAAAAAAGAGGAAGAGAAAGAGCCGTTAATTGGCAAAGGAGGAACGGATTAAGGGGAGAGCAGCGCAACAGAGGAGTGAGAGAGAGGAGCGAGAGGGAGCAAGACACCTGTCAGCTGGAGTAATGTTTGGTTAACCCCGACTGAGGCTACAAAGTGCTCAGAGTCAGAAGTGACCTCATGCCAACGGAAGGGTCACGGTTTTGGTTCAGTCATTAAATGAAGATGCTGCTGAATCTGGAACCTTTGTGTCAAAACCCCTCACGGGTTTCCATCATCCCGCAACGTCTTTAAAGAAGTTACTCAACAAAAACAATTTGATAAGTCTGATGAGCAGCATGAGCACCTTACTGTTCCACGCACTGACCTGAGGTCAGGGAGCTCTGTGTTAATCAGCGCCTTCATCTCCAAACGCTGACCTGACGCCTCTGTGAGATCTACAACTTTAATAAGATATAACTATATAACTTTATTCTCATTTCAGCATTTGACTATTACCCCTTTTTCCATTTTTTATCATGAAATGGCTAGTCCGGTTCTTAAATCTGATTGGCTGAGCCGTGTGTCCAGTTGTGACAATAACACACAACTCTGAGCGCTTTACATTCGTATCAATGCGTGATATACAATACTTTAATTTACCAATGTTTTTTATAAACTGCATTTTGTAATGTAGCCACTTGATAAGTTATTGCTTGTAAGAGAAATCGGTATCCTATTACTAAGCAAACAGCGTTCACTTTAAAATCCGGACTAGATTACATCGTGGAAGACCAACTTCAGCTTTCAATAAATGCATTTATGAAGCAAACCTTGTTTCTTTATTGTTTGATTTTTGTGAATAAATCACGGCAATTTATTCCCAATGATGCCACGCCCACTCATTCCTTACTGCTTTAATAATTCTAACATGATTATTTTTTTATATTTTGACTGATAGATCTTTTAAAGGGGTTGGGATTCAGATTAATAATCCAACACCCTAACCACAGAGCTACCAAACCCAATGATACAGAACGGTCATTTTCTTTGAAATAAAAAATTTACAAGAGCGTTTTAATGCGTTTATAACTATGTTATTAAAGTATCGCCTCATGAGCTGTTATCACATCACTTTCTATGGTGCCCCCCTACAGCTGTATAGCTGGGAACATATATGTGAATGTTGCTCATTTACCCAGAAGAGCATTCAGGAGATCAGACACTGATGTAGGGTGAAAAGACGCGACTCTTGTTGTGTTCCTGTTAATCTCAAAGCTGTTCTATGGGTATGAAATCAGGGTTCTGTTTGTGCCACCTGCAAAGGGCCTTCCCCGAAGCATACATTTATTCCTTCATTCCATTCCACTTAATCCTGTATGAGGGTCATGGAGGGTTCTATCCAGGGGAGAACGTTTTGGGCGCTGGGCAGAAACACCCAGGACACGGTGCCCATCTATCGCGGAGCAGCCACTCACTATATGGGGCTGTCAATTTACCTTGACTCCATGTTTTTGGACTGTGGGACGAAACCCATGCAGACACGGGGAAAACATGAAAACTCCACCCTGATTGGGATTCGAATCGGAAATCTCCAGTGCTTATAGGGCGACATACAAACCACTAAGCCACCGTGCGCCATGGAGGCATACTGTTTTTTAAAGTCTCAGTAAGACCAAACCCTCCTCCACCGAACCTCACAGTAGACACAATGCATTTGGACCCAGACACGTCAATCAGACTGCATAGTGCAGTAAGACTTACTTTACACTGTTTCATCCAACACCTGGCATTGTGTGTGTAGACATACGGCTTGCATGCAGCTGCGTAACCATGGAAACCCCCCTCAAAAAGCTCACAGTGCACCGTTTCTGTGATGTTTTTCCCAGAGAAGGTTTGAACTCTGCCGTTACTGAGTTAGCGGAGCGTCGAGGACACCGTCCCAGCTCAACTCTAAAAATTTTGGTGGCTGATTGTGGAAGATGAAAGAGGAAGGTGCGACAGAGGGGTCTAGTTACAGCACTTCACTCAGGGTCATGGAGCTCTTTAGAACAACCCAAATGCTTGTGAAGGCAGACTGTGAGGATAGATGCCAGATTCTATTCATGCTGTAATAGAACATACACACACACACACACACACACACACACACACACACACAAGGCTTTAGGACTCAGCACTCAGCATCTAACCTCCACTGGCCTTTATTACACTCTTTAAAATTCATTGCACCCCTTGTCACTCACTCGTCTCACTTTCCAGCATCTCTACTTGAAATTCTATCGCTTCCCTCGCTGATAAATTTGTAAGCCATCAATGGCTCGTATTGATTCCAGACTAAGAGTCAGCGTGTGCATCAATAATTCATCTTCTGCCCCACACTGTAACTGATGTTCAGGCGATTCGACAGCCGCCACAAAAACGAAGCATTATTCTGCGTACAAAATGCTCTTCGGCAGAGGATTGGGGCGGGGGTCCGCCGGCCCCACAGCACTCCTTGAAGACTTGAAAAAAGTATGCACATGAAAAAAATGTAAAAAGAACAACCTGTGAGGAAATGATGTAACTGTATGTAAAAGCGTAGCTGGGGTTTGGAGCTCTGCTGTCTCTTTAATCTGCAGTCACTCTGAACTGATGGCGCCATTGCCGTCTGATGTCAAGTGACATCAATAACAAAGCGAGTATTGGCGTGCGGCCAGGACGTCTGCACTTCATTGCTCACAGGGGTCCGATGGCCCGAAGGCGGGCGCTTGTTCATCACATCACATCCAGCAGGTAAAGTCAAATGTTTATATGCGTACATTCTAAGGCTTGATCTGCCGTTGAAGGCAGTGTAAGCCTCCTGCCACCGTGTCTGCTTTCATACGACTGAGTGCGGGAAGGGGAACAGGTGCGAGGCTGCAGCCGTGCAGATGGCCACAGCGAGGGGATGTGAGGCGCTGATATGGAACCACAGCCCACGTTCGTCCCCATGTTGTTCTCACTTTAAACCTCTACCAAATACCCCCTCACTGCCGCCGTTACAGCACCAGTCCAGCAGGTTGTAACGTTTACTCTTCAGTACGTCATTAAAAATTTGCATATCCAATAATGTACGCGTAAGATACAGGCTCAGACACTCTACTCTTGCACTGCTGGGTTTAATGCCTGTGGTCGCTTTATCCTGACGGTTATCAGGGATCACATCGAAGGGAAGCCCTTGAGGATGAGGAGGAACCGAACCGCAGGGTGATTAAAATAGCTGATTGTTAATGGCCATGTTATCGTACACACCATTTATCAGCGCGCGGGATGGTTTCGTCCTCAAAACATCCCAACGGAAAAAAACAGACTCTAACGTACCCTTTGTTTAAGCCTATGCACCAGGGTGTTGTAGCTCAGTGGTAATGATTTTGGACTATCAATATGAAGGTTGTGGGTTCAAATCCCAGGTCCATTGAAGTTACCAATGTAGGCCCTTGAGCAAGACAATTAACCGTCATTGGTCTGGGGGGGCTGTACCAACCCTGTGCTCTCACCCAAACCACGTCAGCTAAATGACCAAATGTTATGTAGAGAGACGGAGCATTTTATTACCTCGTGAATCTCCATAATGCCTGAAATAAATGTACTGTTATGCTAATCACCCTCTGTTTAGAATATA
>JAOUQT010000011.1:8710261-8727260 GCA_025769995.1 Xyliphius kryptos | reverse complement strand
AAGGAGGCCCTACACCATACAAATAAATTATTGTGGTCTAAAACCAGGTGTTTCAGTTTCATTGTCTAACCCCTGTAGATTCATTAGAAACACAGCAATCTATTTCAAGTGTTTATTTCTGTTAATGTTGATGATTATTGCTTACAGGCAATGAGAACCAAACATCATTATCTCAGAAAATTAAAATATTATATAAGACCAACTAAAGAAAATGCAGACGAACAGCCTTCAGTTCGTCTGCATTGTGGGGTCTGGTGTTTTTGATCTTCCTCTTGACAATACCTAGTATATTCTCTTCCTCCAGACAATGGGAAATTGATTTCCAAATGATACAAGAAATGCAACAGTTGTGTACTAATAAATCCTAATAAACACCATACTAATAAATTATTGTGGTCTAAAACCAGGTCTTTCAGTTTCATTGTCTAACCCCTGTATATACTGTATGCATTTCACTGTTTAATAATTTAACTTTTGTTGATATTCTAATCTATTGAGATACACATGTATAAGGATTTTCTCTTGAAGAGAGCATGCAATTTATAGAAATAAAGAAAAGAACAAGAGCAGAGTCAAAATAAAGAATAGGAACAGAGATATCAATAGCAATGGCTTGGTGCTTAAACAGATAGAGAGTTTCAGGTGAAGTTAATAAACAAACCAATCAATAGCTGCGTGAATTCATCTTGTCTGCCGCTTAGGATTATGGGAGGTGCAGTTCATGGTATCAGTGGTGGTACTGTAAAAGGATTTATAAAAGAAACTCATTACTCATTTCAAATTGTGTTACTAAATGAGAATGCAGCTAATTTATTCTAGAGAAAAAATGCTATAACCAGAAAAATCTCCTTAACAACAACTCCAAACAATTCCTCAAGTCAGAGCAGCATCATTCTAACCTGTGCCATGTAATTGCTTAATAATAGGCACCTTAAAAAAGAGCAAATGGTGATCAAGACTACACAGAGCCCATCCCGTGCCAGATGTGTGCAGAGAGAGGTTATTTTTTCATTTGCAGCTCTGCTATAATATGCCATTGTGGCGGAACAACACAATCCATTAATCCCTGGCTTCTGAAGGCAGCCAACAGTGTTCAAGTCCCTGGAGTTTTTCGGCCGCTACGACTGATGAAGTCGTCACAGCTGTGTGAGTAATTTTTTTAGATCTTTCTGATCACAAGATTGTAATTATTGACTACATTAGAACAGCCGGGTTGAGCTTTTTGCTGTTATATTGATCACCAGATCAATAAAAGGTTGAAGGATTAGATTGAAAGAAAATACTTAATGTGATTACAGGAGTGTTCAGGTGTTCAGGCAGAGTACTAATTGACTTTATTGAGCTGAGCTACTTCACAGAACATGAACAGTCACAGAAAACATATAAAAGCGGCTATGAAAGGTTGCTTTATTCCGGCATTCATGTTAAAGAAAATCAAGAAAACAAAGAAGACAAATGCTGCCAAGTGCTGAAACAGTTTTCTTACATCTATTCATACTAATACACGTGCAAATGGGGACGGCCAATAGTCTCGGATACACTCAACACACTTTTAAAGTACTTAATTAGAAGTGGAATTTATTATAAGAACCATAAACACTTCTGAAAATACTTTATGGTTTTTTCTTTCATTATATTCCTTTATTCTGGGATGGAAAATGTGTCTGCTTTTATGGAAGTGTAATGTAATTGTAGGTGGTACAATCCCGCCACTGACCAAAGAGCCGTTCAGCCAACAGTCGAGCTGATCATGGCAGAATAAAAGGCCAGCTGTGAATTTATTCCCTAACATAGCTACACTAATTACGGATAAACTGGGGCACCTGAGTTTATGCTGAGAAGAAACTAGACTCAGGGTTGCACCGTTTGTTTATTTGATGACATGATAATGATGATGGTATGCTGACCCGGATAGCAACAAGGCGGTAAAGCTTTTGCCTGAGGTAATCTGAGTCAGGGACAGCTTTTCTTCTCTCTACAGACTTTTAATGCTTTCTCGGTGCCTGGGCACTACTGCCAATCTCTTGCCAATTACTGGCAGCCTCTTATGCCATTACTGATAGAGAGTGACTATCTGGGGTCACACCCTGTCTGTCTGCTTTAAGCTTTCACTATGCTCCATGCAGAAACAGCCTTTGGATTTTGCTTTCTCCACCTATCTGTGGCAGGATTTTCTCCTTTTAGCATCCCTCTGAATCAAATAACTTTCTATTTTTATTTTGACCTTGGACTATATGAAAATTAAATTGCAAATCAGACATGTCGCTGCCTATGCAATAATTGCATACCACATTCTAGAAGAAAATGTCAGGTATATATGTTATGTCCTTGTAAAGCTGCTTTGAGATAACGATAATGGTTTTGTATCAGTCTAGAGCTTTGGCAGAATTTTGTATTACTAATACATGGGCATGCTTTAGTCTAGATATAACTCAAAAATCTATTTTTAATCCAAATGACCTAATAAATGTATCTTATAACATTTTTGTTTATAGCATCTGATTAAGATCATTGGATAAAAAAAGATCTTTAATCATTTCAGTGTGTAATCTGCTTTGATCTGTCTGATCTGTTGAATGTGAGGAACTTGAGCACCTCTGGCACTACCTCTGTTAAATAACTTTAATATAACAGTAAGCTAAGCCTTGTAAAAAAAACAGAGGCATCTCATTTTCTCCTTTCGAGGACATGAACTTATTATTTGGAACTGGGATATTTGGAAAAGCATTTTAAGGTAGGATTCACTATATAGGTTATATAGGTATGTTTGCTAATCCCAAGCTAAACTAGCTTTGTTTCCAGTAACTTAAATTTAGTCAAATGCTAGCTAAGGTAAATATTTTTATTTACTGACATATAATAATTTCTAATTCATTCATTTACTGTTTTTTTATGTTTATAGATGTCTTTATAAATAGACTAAAGATTTTATAGACTGAAGACATTTACATTAAACAATTCAGTTATATTTTGTGAGACATTTTAACTTAAATTTAATAACTAAAAATAAAAAATTAACAATGTAATTTTTTTAGAACACATTACAGAATGATAGATAAGAAGAAAGTATAATACCTTTAAAACTCTACATTATTATTTCCTATGCAAAAAATGTCATAATGCATGTATTTCTCACCTCACAATTATGTCAACTTTCCTTTTAGTAGGAGGTTAAGGTCAAAGGTTGCACTCTGAGCCAAAAATGTGCGAGGGAAAGCAGCAGGAGTAGGGCAGCAAAGGAGGAAGTGAGCGTCTGTTTGTGATTATGGTGCAAATTCAAACCTGCTGATGAGTGTGAGGCGCGGCGTACATCTCCTGGAGATATCCCAGATGGCCTGTGCCACCCGTCCCAATCTCGGGGCTGTTGGCAGTGCCAGCTCACAGGGCACAGACTGCAGACCTTGGCATATTACTGTATATGTGGGACAAAGAAGAAACTTTCTAGAGGTCACACCAATATGCTTGATATTAGACCCACATTTTTTAAACAATTCAAGGCCTGGAAACCTTGCCTTTTCTCTTAAACGACTCTACAGAAACAGAAGTTTTGGAAATGCATGATAATTACTTAAATATTGTTTACTTTGAATTTAGAAATTGGTATTTTTAGGAAGATTTTGTGGAAGATAAATTAACATAATTTATAGTGACTTTAGTGTTGCAGGACAGCTGTTACAAGTAAATGTCATTTATTTCATTCTTGATACAATAATGATCATTGTGGAGCCATTGGAACCAATTGGAGCCAAACTCTAAGGTTTGAGTTTTTACATTTACAGTAATGGGTTTTTTCATTTCTGAACTTATGAGATGGAAACACCATGTTGTATCCTCTCTACCACCATATCAATACATTGTTTGTATAGTTCTGCAATATAAATCTTGGAACCAGCTTTTCATACAGTACCAGACAATAGTTTAGACACACCTCATTTAATGCTTTTATTTATTTATTTTTTCCTACATTGTAAATTCATACTGAATTTACAGACTATAAATAAAGAGATATGAACCATGTAGTAATTATAAAAGTAGTTAAACAAAACAGAATTTATTTTAGATTTGAGATTCCTTTAAAGTAGATACCTTTTACTTTGATTACAGCAGTGAACATTAGTGCCATTCTCTCAATCAGCTTCATGAGTCACGTGGAATATTTTTAGTTGCCAGCTGTGCCTTCTCATAAGCTAATCTCTTGAATGTCCTGCCCTTTAAATGTGTTTGAGACCATCACTTGTGTTGTGAAGAGGTAGAGTCAGTATACAGTCAATGACCCTATTTGAGTAATTTTCTAATCCATATTATGAAAATAACTCCTCAACTAATATATAAAAAAATGACAGTCCATCATTATTGTAAGAAATCCAAAAAATGTCAAGATCTTTGAAAGTATTCTCAAGTGCGGTTGCAAAGACCATCAAACCTAAGATGAATCTGGCGGTCCTGTAAAGGAAGCCCAAGAGTTACATCTGTTGCACAGAATAGGTTCATCAGATTTACCAGTGTCAAAAACAGCAAGGTAACAACACAGTAGATAAGAGCCCACCTAGAGTTCAAGTAGCACAAACATCTCAAAATCACCTTCTCAGATAAGACTCTGTGAATCTGGACATTATGGTCAAATTGCTGAAAGAGGCCACTTCCAAGTAAGATCAAGAGGACGAGAATTTCTTGGACCAAGGAACACAATAAATGGATTTCAGACCAGTGGAAATTGTCCTTTCGGTCGGATGAGTCCAAATTTTACATGTTTGGATATAAACGTCTTGTCTTTCTAAGACATGTTGTTCTCCCTGTGAAAAATTGAGGAGGAAGTGTGATTGTATGGGATTCTTTTCATGGTTCCTTTATATTCTGCATGATATCAGTATTAATTTACAGTGTAGGAAAATAAATAAATAAATAAATAATAAAATTGAATAAGAAGGTGAGTCCATAAGTTTGACTGGTACTATATTTTTTCATGTTCCTTATCACTGTCACTTTTAGTTTACACCATTAAGCTCCTTTAAATCATAAGTATTTGATGAATGTCATGAAAATAATTACTGACTCAGGTTTTGAGAAAATGAATACGTTTTTATAAAAAATATGTAAATGAGTGGATAAAATGTGGAAAAATGTAAAGTGTCTGAAGGACAGTAAGTCAGTCTCTTTCTTCAAGGAAGAATGGCATCTGCAGAGCCTCACCTTTATTTGTCACTAATATAATACAATTTAGCAGTATTCAACATTCAGTAGTGTATCTTGAGATTGTACTGTACACTCATTTGCTGCTATCTCCCAGCTGCTATCTCCCAGCACAATGCTGACCTTCTAATACTCCAGATATTTCGTTTGTTTAGAGGGAGAAGAGTTGATTTTTGTGATCAAAGCATTCTTCCATTCCTGACTCTAGAGAACTTCAGCTCTGCCTCTGTCCTCTAAGCACAAAGAAAAATACTTTTCTCTCTCTCCTTCTTCAACTGCTGCTCTGCAGGTGCTTCATCTGGAAACCAGAACGAGGAGGATGTGGTTATGAGAGGAGTTGACACACCTTCCTCTAAGCATCTTTGTCTAGCTTGGCTCTCTGGCCCATGTGCACCTGTTGGACTGGCACCATCTGCTAACCAACATGCTTAAAGTAGGCACTCTTTGCTTGTCAGGGGAATACGCATGTCCCGCTTTCCAGACACCACACACAGACACACACAAGCACACACTCACACACACACATACTTTAAGTGCCCCAATCGGTTGACATGTTACAATTAGCTCTCATATAACGTGTTGATCTGTCCACTGAACAAGAAAAGGCAACAGTAACTAGCTAGGGATAAACAAAGTGCCTTTAACAGTAGACAGATAATTGGAGCATGGAGGTGTGGCCCCTGTGTTTGAGCAACAGATATACTGTACTTGTGGACTGTTTCTCTATAATGGTATCACTTGTATACCAAGAATGAATGAGCCATCAACAACATCCTTCCAAAGTTTACATGGCAGACAGTCACATGTGCTTGACTGGAGAATCAACCACTGAACTAAAGGTGAACTCGGCAAACTTGCAGAACATCTGCATTAGGCATAGGCAGACTTGCATATAGAGGTTGACTGCCAACTCGTGGGGTTTGTTTCCTGATGTTTGTGTGCTGTAATTCATCAGAAACTTAGACCTACCAGTAAGTTACTGTTACTAGTTACCTACCAGTTACTATTGGGCAATTGTTTCTATTTGAACCAAATTTTCAATGTATAATAAGGTGTGCAGTTATAGGAAAATCAGGGGGCAATCAAGGAGTTTTTCCTTGCCATCTTCGCCGTCGGCTTGCTCATCTGGGATAAAATGTTTTCTATAAAGCTGCTATGGGACAATGTCCATTGTTAAAATCGCTTTATAAATTAATAAATATATAAACTGAAAATAATCACAAATGTACAATGCTTGCTATGAATAATATGAGTTATTATTACAACCCTATTGAGTTTCTAGCTATTCCTCTTATACCACAGCAGTTTCATGTTAAAATATATGACTTTACTGTTACAAATTTAAAATTTATACTTCAGTTTTAAAATATAAAAAAAAAATTTTTACTTAACACGCAAACTACCTGAAGCTGTTGAAATGACTGTTCCTTCTTATTTTCACTACTACTTCCGGTGTTAGTTGATGCTTCAAACTGTTGATCGGGTTGAAAGTATAGGTACAGTACAATTGGGGTATCTTTCAGTTGAATTACACTTTTGGGGTTATACAGATGTGAAAAACTTCACTTCTGGTTGGTATTTGTGTAAAATAATATCATATTATATTTCACTTTAGGGAAGCCTGTAGCTTTTATAACTATGTCCAGGCATGGAAAGTACTTCTGTATATAAAGTAATTGTATTTAATTAGTATAATTAAGTATAATTTGTGGTATTCACAGTGCACTTGAACAATTTACTCATCAAATTACATTTCTAAAAAAAAAAAAAAGACTTTACATTTTTGGGTAAAAAATGTACAGTATGATTGAGTAATCATTCCAAAAGGTATGATTTCCATCTGATATGAAGAAGCATGTTGAATGTCAATTTTCTAAAATAAACTTTATGTACCTAACAGCCTACAGTAGCTACAGTATATTAGCTAAAAATTAGCATACCAATTCTTAATGGTAAATATCAGTAATTTATGATATTTGGCTTCGAATTATTCATTCATTCATTATCTTTCATTTAATCCACATGGGGTCACAGACCAGCTGGTGCCCACCTGGCAACCGTAGACAAAGCATCACTCCGTTGTAGGTCACACACACAGTTGCAGACACATTCATACACTAAAGGCCACTTTAGAGACACCAGTTCACCCAACATGGATGTCTTTGAAATGCAGAAGGAACTGTAGCATCTGGAGAAAACTTGCACAAACACAGGGAGAATACAGAGAGAAAATGCAAACCTGCAGAATTTTTTTCGAGGATCAAACCTGGAACCTTTTTACTGTGACGCGACAGCGCTATCCACTGTGTCACTGTGCTACTGTGCATTGTAAAACTGATTATTATCAATCTTAGCAATAACTAAAATAAAAAAAAAATGTCAGAGTAGTTGTAGAAGCTTATTTACATATTTTACTATATTTTACTTTTATGATATGGCCTTTATGTAACAAAAGTATTTCTGTAAGAGGAAACCGGATCACCCGGAGAAAACGCATGAAGATGTGCAGTACAGAGAAAAATACATCCATCCATCCCAGCTCACTTTCCCTTAATCTCTTTATGTGTAGTGTTGAACTTGTAGATAATTTGTCAAATAATAATATTCTGCCACCTGAGGTATCCATCCCCACTGAGTCGAATGAGCCCAGGTCCTGCAGTGTGCTTTTAATTACATCTTCTCTGTTTTTAATGTTTTTATTTCATTAGCCTGATGTCATTTATATGCAGAACCCTGACAGAATCTAGATCTGCAAACTTTCTTAATGGTGAGTTGCGCTGCATGATTCCATCCAAAATCAATTATTTCCCATCAGTTCCTGCTGAGAGAAGGTGCTCCCTCTGTTCACATATCTAACTTTTAACTTAGACTTTCACTCAATTGTCTTTCTTCTGAAGGTCAATTTGATATTAATCTGGTTATGCTGGATTTGGCAGCAGGACGATTAAATGAATATAAATGATCTTAAGGCAAATATCTGTATATATATATATTCTTGGTATCAATAGACAGACATGATTAAGTAGTAATTTCAGTGGCATAGCAATACTTTTCTTTAATATAATGACTTTATATGATTGAAAAGTGAGGATATATTTCACATATGCTGTCATTCAGTTTAAAGTGTTTAATGATTTCATTATGGACCAACTGTGCTGAACATTGAAGCCGAGGCTGTAACACTGTAGCATATGGTCCAACCACAGAACATTACCCGCTTCTGTGTGTCTTTGGAATCTGTTTCCTCCCTGCTGAATTTTATGCAGGAGATTTTCCAAAATAGAGAAGTCTTTTAAAATTTTGCATTTTGTTTAATTCAGGTATAACGATTTCATTAAGCATATATACTGTATATATACATATATATATATATACATACATATATATATATACTGTAGGATTCGGCTGAGATTTAATATTTCAACAGTGTGCATTTTGTAAATTAGTCTGACTTTATAGAAAATAATATTAATAAAAATAAATTAAAAATACAATCAAATGTATAAATAAATGTATAAATAAATTAATGTGGCCCATGCATAAAGACGCTACATACGTAAATTGTAATGATAGGGAATGAGACCAACTGAGACAAATCTGAGACAAGAATACCAAATCAAGATCAAGTTTTGAGAGGAGACACACTTAAGAGGTGAAAAAAGGGTCATTTTGCCTACATGACAAATACTATAGTGTATATCAGACACATTTATTATTGTCAATGTGTTTCAGGAGAAAAATGGAAAAACCCTGCTGAAAGTAGCCCTGTTAGGACAAGGATTCACCTCTGATGAGGAAGTAAAGACAGCCGCATATTTGTAGCTTGGAGCTCAGCATAAAATATTTTTTTAATGAGGGAACATGAAAACATGTGGACAGATGGGAAAGGTGAATTGAAAAACATAAAGGTTATATTCATAATGTTGCCATTTCTGGAAGTAAATTCATATAATTATTGGAACGAAATTGAAAAAGTACTTTATATAAATATTGTAGCAGGTAATACTGTTAGAGCTACTGCAGTAGGAAATTAATCAACACCCTCTGACTAATCAGTATAAAGTATTTTAATACAACAGCCACACCTTACCATAATAAAATTTAACCCATACAGTATGTGTGTGTAATATCTAAATACATGAAATGCACTGTTGAAGTGATCAGTGATGTTTCTTATTGTTAATGATATGATGATGAAAGTAAATTTCTAAGGATAAAAAAGCTCAACCAAATGCATACATGTAGAAAATATAAATGCAAATTTATGGGCAATATTCTTAGGCAAACAATAGCTGAGCTGTTTCAAATCAACTACCCTCCCTTAACACCCTGATCTGTTCTTCCCTCATCTTCCTCCTTCACCCGACGCTCCCCTGCTTCACACTTCAGTATCTAATTATATCCACAACTTGTAAATGTATTCATATTCATGGATGCACAGATGCTAAATTAACTATGGCAGGGCTACATCTCACTGTGCCGACTCCACAATCTGTTTTCTCTAGTTAAGGAGTAAGGCATGATGGGGATGGTTTGAGGATGAAATAGAGCAGGACAACAAGGATGAGAGAAAAACACAGGGGAGGAGGAGGAGGAGGAGAAGGTTAAGGGAATTTGAGGAGCATCCTGTGTCTTGTCAGTGTCCTGAAGGAATGAACGAGTGACAAATCGAAAGAAGTCATAGTGAAACTTCCCTAGAGCTCTTTCTTTCTCTCTCTCTCTCTTTCACCTTCTCTCTAAAAACAAGGCAGATGGAGGGAGGTGCACTGGTGCGGCGCGAACAGATGGCCGCACTGAATGTGATATATGAAATTAATAATGTTTCTCAAATAGAATTCAGAAATAGGAATACATTACCTGAATTTTAATAACTGATTATTCCCCCCTTATCCTTTCCCATTTGAAAGTCAATGAGAGAAATGGAGAGACATATTATAAAACATAAAACCTTAAATAGCGTTGTTGTGTTTATTGCACAAAACAAACTACAGGACTTAGATAAAAATAGCATAATAATATTTGAATGCTAATGATGACATCTAATGACATCTGAAATACGCAAGAGATTTACATTAATAGTTCAATTGATTTGTACTGTTTTTTTTATAATTTAGCGCCATCCTGAAAGTCTATTAACAAATAAACAAACAGATGCATGAATGAGGTAATGAGTAAGTGAGATTTCCTGCCAAGTGTTTCCGCGGCATGTTTTTACCAGTGTGTCAACCTTCCTGACAGTCATCCAGGAACTCATTCTCAGTTACACAAAATCAGCATCTGCTGAGATAAATAATACTAACACCAAGCAGACGAAGAAGAAATAGTGCTAAGCGTCAAATGACCTAATTATCTGTCATTGTCCTCTTTCATCAACTTTTGTCAGGTTACTTACAGAAGAGTTTATACCCTGTATGTAAGCATGGTATACTGGCAGCTTAATGTTTAAGGTTCAGGCTTACTGATCATGATTTTGGGTGTTCAAACCCCAATACTAATTAGCTGCCAGTGTTGGGTTCTTGAGCAAGACACTTAACCCTTTCTGCCCCAGGGGTGTCATAACATATCCCTGCATTTTAACCTAAACCGAACCTAAAAATAATAATTTTACTCTTGGAAAGAAGATGTTTAAGACATTTAAGCTTAATTAAAAAGGAGATTTAAAAAATAATAGAGTGTAATAATAAAAAAATACCATATCTTGAAAAGTCTCAATATATCCATATCATGAACATTTTTTGTTCAAGTTGATGGCAGCAATGCATCCAAAACACTTGGGACAGGGCCATGTTTACCATGGTATCTCTTTCTCTTTTAACAAATTAACGTTACATTTCTAGGAATTAAGGGGAGCAATTCCTGGAGCTTTAATAGGAAAGAGTCTCATTCTTGTCTGATGTACAATATTTGATTAGTTTTACAGTCCTCTAGCTTCTTTTACAACATTTTATTTCATTTTCATAATGCAGGACTTGCAGGCAGGCCAGATCAGCACACCAACTATTTTTCTGTCATGCTGCTTTGTTATCATTTGGTTTCCTTTTTATTGTAGGCATCAAAATGAGATAACTCATTTAATGAAATGATAAAATATCTCACATTTCACATCAGATGTGTTATTTTTTATTGTGAATAAAATATTGTGTTCATAAGATTTGCAAAGATCTTTCATAAAACTTTTGTGAAGATACACTGAGCATTGATAAAGGCTTCCTCATTTCAAACTGTTTCAGACATTTTGTAAATATTAGCACTGTGCTATTCTTCATTTAGCACCTTAGAGATGCACTAGCTGGAATTCATTATGAGAACTTGCTAATCAGTATACAGTGAGGCGTTATACATGATAAAAGACACATTTATCTGGTATATTTAAATATAAGTACATATAAATATGAAAAAAGATTATTATTATTGTTGTTATTATTATCATTATTATTATATTGAATGATAAAAATAATCACAAAAGCTGCAAGCGAGAATAAGAAATTGAAGCATTGCAGGACAATTTGAAAGCAGCAGGAACACCAGATATATAGAGAACAATAAGCAATGAAGTACATTCTGTCCTCTTTTGCATGCATGAGCTTGACAAACTGCTGAGATTGGCTAGTGTTTATTTAGACAACATAGCACAGCCAATTTTTCGTCCTTTGGCAACCAGTGTGGCATTGTCATAATCCAAACTTGCAGTCTTATGATGCTTGCGTGAACAATTTTTCAGTTGCACCACTCAGAATATTTTGTTCCTTTTAATAAATTCTAAAGATGAGAGAGAAATATGGCTGCAAAACGTGCATAGATTTGGAGTACATTAAATCATGACTGGATAAGGAAGGTAGCATTTGGTCACTGATTAAATTGGTCACAGTCAAATCTTATATACAGTGTTAATCTTTCCAAAGTACATTAAATAGAAAAATTACAGATAAATGGCTAAACAAAGAGAGCTGTATGAGACAAATAGTTAGAGCCATGAGTTTTGGCACAGGTGTGTTTAAGCAACAGCTGCGGGATGTTCCTGTACCACATATTACATGTGCACCAAGATTAAGAAAAAATCAACAATCATCAAGCTAAAAGTCGACCTGTGGCTGGTCATTTGTATAATCTGCCGGACCAACCCACTTTGGGCAAGTGTTCCCAATGCATTGGTTTTTCAGTGTTCATTGGAGTTGTGTTCACTTTTTAGTTTCTACCATGAAAACTTGATACACTACACTGATACCCCCAATATTATATTCTCCGTGCCAGTATTAGACAGAGGCAATGTGGCGGCACTGAGGTACATCTCAATCCGCAGGGTACAGGTTTCTTCCGAAACCAGAAGGTAAAGTTGGCTCTTGGCTCCACACACACAGTGTGTTACTTACTGGTTATTGTGGTGGTCATACTGTGTCCCGTATGGCAGTGTATTAACGAACAGCATGCAAACACCTTCTGTTGAAACATCTGCGACAGGCACATTTTTAGGCTGCCTTCCAAATCTAAAAAAAGGGAAATGCTCTTTCTCTGGTGCTGCACTCATATCAGCCAGCTTCTTGTAAATAAACCTTAACTCATCCTTTTCTCATTCTAGTTCTTTCTTTCTTGCTTTTGTTTTAAATATATCTTTTAGTATAAGTCAAGAAGTAAAATAAAGAAATTAAAAATAATTTTATGTGTATTTGTATCTATTTCTAGCGCTATCTAGAATTAAGGAATATCAGGTGAACGCACAAGTCTTTTAATGCTAAATAAATAGCTGTTACTATAAAAGCCACAGTTAAATTTTTAAGATTTGTCTTGAAATTCCAGCTCATGCTAGAATAGATAAAATATATTTCAAAAGCATTTACAGAAATAAATTCATCATTCTTTACCCTGCATAGGGCTGGAGACAGAGTTACCTATTCAACCATGTAGTTGCTTCTATGTTAGAGACTTTAGTGAGTTTATTTTAAAAAGTAGACTTGTGAGAAATCCAGTGACTTTCTGAACAGATGTTAGATAATTCCCTGGACTCAGTATGGCTCTCAAATTTACATTACATCTGCTGGTGTACAAGTAGAGACAGCAGGTCAGGTCAGCTGACCAACAGTGTGTTAAACCTGACTGATTTATTTTTAGAAAAGTTTTTTTCATGACATCATCGCCTCTCGATGTTTGGCTGCATCTATGAATCAGCTTTCTCCAATGTCCTCTGTCTTTGTTGCTTATAATAGTCTTCACCTGATCATCCAGCCAATGCTGTAATCTTGTTTATCCAGGTTATTCTTGGTCTTCCGTGTCTTTTGAATTCTTTTCACAAATCCTGTTATCACATCCTCCAACACATCCTTCAATGCTGTCATGTCGGAGACTCATCACATGACCATAGTAATGTAACCTACGGGATATGATGTCTCCTTTTCTGTTATGGCCAGCTCTTTGTCCATGAAATCCTCAGCAATTTCTGTAGCCACTTGTTCTCACAAGCCTTAGTAGGTCTTTGTTCTTCTATCTTCAGTGACTAGGCTTTACATCCATATGTTTCTGGCCAGCCCAAGGCTTTCATCAGTTGTAGCTTTGCATTGGCACTAATTGATTTGTTTGTCCATATATTTGTCAATTTGACCATCACCATCATGTCCATTGCAATTTTTGGTTGCACTGACACAATCCGCCGCATTTCTTACTCGACCTCCAAAATATGTGAAACATTAGTTTAGTCACTAAGATCCAATTAATGACTAGCATGACAATTTCCCTATATTGTAACCAACCAATCATTGACTGCTATTGTTCCAAAACACAAATTGATTACTAATGTTCCAAAGAAAAATTACTGATCACTGATTTATGCAGACAATCAATTATGAATTACTATTATCCAAACAACCAAACAATATCAATTCAATTTTATTTATATAGCACTTCTTACAATGAAACATTGTCGCCAAGCAGCTTTCCTACAACTAAATATCTAAAAGATATGGCTATGAAGTTTATATAAGTTCATTTTTATCCATAATAATGGCTTGATCTGAGCACTGAGATCTAATAATCCAAATAACCAATCAATGACCTTTTGTGTGGCAAAAAATAAATGACTTATTTAAACATTGATCCAAATTTTCACAAAATGTAAATGTTTTTGTCTGGGGGTGCGTTCTAAGTTGGCTTCTTGCAAGTATCTCCTAGTACTCTCATTCAACCAATTAATGTTCACTGTTCACTCTTAATAATTAATAGGTTTTAAAGCAACCAATCATTTATCACTGCTTCAAACAAATCAGTGATGACTAACACTTTTAATGGTAACTCTGTTAGGTCAGACCTTCCAAATAACCACTCACTTATCACTAAGATTTCAAAAAACTAATTAATGATTACAACTGATCTCCTGCGATCGCTACCTTGCCATGGTGAAGATGCTTGATTTGTTCCTATCCAGACACAGAGCAATCAAAAACCCCACTTATGGGCTGCAGAATGGTCCTTAAATCTATTATTTTCAATAGTAAGGTGTAAGGTGGGTTCAAGATAGACTGCAGGGATAAGAGATTGGGATCCCACAGAGCACTAGACAACAGCATACTGCTACAAGCATAAACAGACTGGACTCATGCACTGGATAAAGCTGACTCAAATGTGCATCCAACCATCATGAGGTGATGGCGCCGTATGGCATGACATGACAATAAATGTGTTCATTTAACAGCCATAGTAAATACATGATAAAAAACATGATAATCCATATGGATTCTGGAACTTATATTTATATCAATTGCGATGTTTACATGCGCAAAATTTCTTAATCAGATTAAAAATGTGTGGGATTGGAAACAAATAATCCGAATATGACAAGTGTAGACATGCACCAAGCTTTGTTCAGAATAGCAGCATTATGAGATGGGCAGTGGTGTAATTTCTCTAAAACAAGCACAGAATAAGAAGTATCTCCGCCTCCGCTATAAAACAAACCACCAATAATGGAATTCGCATTCAGGTTATTTTTCAATCTTGACCGAATTAAGTATGTACATGGACGTCTTTCTGAATTAAGGAAATAAACCACTGCTCTCGTTCGGGATACAATTTATCCCGATTGATCTTAATCTGATCAGAATCTTCCGAATGACATGCTTATATGACGCATTTTTATTCCAATCAGCCCTTTATTCCGATAGCTACTGATATTTGATATTTATCAATAATGTTTTTCATTTGTAATAATCTCTTTACTGCATCATAATTCAGTCTCATCTAGCAGTTCTCTCAGACCCCGTTGCTTAAAAATGATTCTGTTTGCTTTAACTATCGCATGAAGATGTTTTTCATTCAAAGGTTTCATGACCTGTTAGATGCTGTGTACACATGCACTTGGCAGAGTGCAGTATAGCTGGCCAAGAAGGCGCTTGTTATAAAAATACACAGTGCAGCTCGAGTGGAGCCCTGCTCCTTCTCAAGCCATAACGTCATGCATTCCTTCTGTTTGGACTAATTTTCCAGCGTTTTGTGTTCTCCGAACAAGCCTTATAAAAGTCGTGCAGTGTCGGCCAATTATTTTTTACTTTGAAGGTCATAAATCAGAGATGACTAATAAAACAAAGACGGCCAAGTATAATTTCACGTGTGACTCCGAGCGGATAAAAATGAAACCAGATGGGTTTGGATATGACTGCTAAACATATCTGGACATGGACGGCAGAAGTCTGTGTTTTCCTTTATGTGCAAATTACTGCAGTGCTACATTGCGTGCCCTAAATCAAAAGCCAGCCGAAAGTGATGAGAGGCGCTCTCCCTTCCCTTAACCTTCTGGCTAATCTCTGAATAGCTCCATTACGAATGCTCTGGCACTTTCTACTAATGCTATTAGAAGTTTTATTTAATGTTAATACTTTTATCTTATCTCCACCACATTTTTAATGGCAAAATATGAGCCAGGTCATTTTGGATTTGAGCAGAAGACTGAGAAGTCCCACATCTTCATCTGGGCCTTTCTCTTTTTCCATGTTGCAGCCTGCCACAATGCTTAAGCCTGATTCTTTCATTGCAGCACTACAATACAGTTTTGCTGTAACAAAAATAGGGTTTTGAGGCTTTCCAGTGCCAGGAAAATTTATGGTGGATGACTGAAATATTTTTGTTCCTCACTACACTGACCCACAGGCTCAGAAACAGGCTAAAATAACACACTGATCTCTTTTCACATGTGGTAGTCGTGAGAGTCTGGAAGGTTCACCCAAGCAAAACATGACTTCTCCATCTTACAAACTAGCACTACTTCGTCAGCTGATGAGTTAAAAAGTCAGCAGCAGAGAATCTGCAAGGAATGGTTTTGCAAACTGAGGAGAGGTCTGACCTTACAGAGTTAATATTCAGTGCAGGAAAAATGAGAATTTAGATTGGCAAAGAATGTGGTTTGGAGCCGGGCTATTCACAATGTTTTATGAAAGGATTTAAATCAGATGTATTCGGAGACTGATGGCAGAGACGGAAAATACATTTTGCTGCATCTTGGCTAAATCATAAAACTTTTCTTTTAGACATCTGAATTCAGTTACTGTAGAAAAAGAGGCTAAATTTTACTAACACCATATAAAATTCATTCAGCAACTGTGAAACAATTTATTAAAGCCAAAGATTTGAGGAAAAATCTAATTTACACTAAATTACATACTTCATGTGCATAGTTAACCAGCCAGGACATTATGTAAATATTTTCCTTCAGTTTTGCACCAGTGTTTATTTTGTCTATTGTGCAGAAAAGTAAAAGAAATGCATATCAGTAGCACTACAAAGAAAATGTGACCACATCAGCATAAAAATACTAAATTAAAAACATTAT
>JAOUQT010000011.1:8687099-8700039 GCA_025769995.1 Xyliphius kryptos | reverse complement strand
CTGGGTGGGTTAAATGCAGAGAAAGTATTTCCCTACAGGGATCAATAAAGTATCAATTATTATTATTATTTTGATCATCTTCATATTCTGCACTGTGGCTCGTTCCATTTCGATCCATTTCCGACAACTGACACGAGACTGAGGATGAGCAATGACTAGCGGTCAAATCAAACCGACGCATATGTATGGGGCAGTGGCTCAGTTGTTAATAATTGATGCCCTTACTCCATTCCAGCGATGCTGTACTGCAGTTGTCTCTTTGGGGGAAAAAAAAGCATTTCACGTCATGCTTCCTACAATTGTGACAAATATTTGAATTTAAACATTTTTAGGCAGCTCACTTAAAACCATATCAGTACGTATACACTTGAAATGGAAAACTGATGCAAAGCAGCTTTACAGAAGTCACATGAGGGGCACAATCATGGAGGTTGCCTGATTATTACAGACAACGACAGTGGCACAGATAAACTCCCACACAATGACCTTGATTTCCAAATAAAATTCAAAATTTACTTTCATCTGAAAACACCACATCGGGCCGCTGAGCAACGGTCCAGTTCTTTTTCTTCTTGGCCCAGGTAAGACGCTTCTGGCGTTGTCTCTTGGTCATGAGTGGTTGATACAAGGAATGCAACAGTTGTAGCTCATGTCCTGGATATGTCTGTGTATGGTGGCTCTTGAAGCACTGACTCCAGCAGCAGTCCTCTCCTTGTGAATTTCCCCCAAATCTTTTAAAGGCCTTTTCTTGACGATCCTTTCAAGGCTGTGGTTACACTCAAATATGGATACAGCACTCTGTGAACAGCCATCTTATTTAGCAATTTCTTTTGTGGAATAATCTTCTTGTAGAGTGTCAATGACTATGTCTTCCCCACGATTGTTGAATCTACTGAACCAGACTAAGGGATTATTTTTAACACCTACGAGGTGTTTTCTGTGAAATATTCTAATTTTCTGAGATACTGATTTTGGGTTACCATTGGCTATAAGCAATAATCATCAACAGTAACAGAAATAAACACTTAAAATAAATCACTGTCTTTGTAATGAATCTATATATTCTATGAATTTTACTGTTTGTATTGAATTACTGAAATAAATGAACTTTTCGATGACATTCTAATTTATTTAGATACACCTGTATTTGTACCTGCTACAAATTTACACATGACAAAAAAAACACTGAATCTTGAAAATGTACTTAGACTTAAAATATTCATACATGAAAGTAAAAGCAATCTTGCAAGCATAAGGGAAATTATTAGTGAGTAAACTCAGATGACTGTTTTGTTAGATCTTTAGCAGGAGTCGTTAATGTGTGTATGTGTGTGTCTAAACCTGGCAGAGTACCATTTCTTAGCCTGAGTAACCATGAAACCTGCACCTTGCTTGATTTTTAGCTTCGTCGAATGTCTGCAGCCATTTCTAAGACACCATGTTGGGCAACACGACAAATTATAACAACAGTACTTAAGAGCTAATGAGATCTTTTAGTGTTCGAGAGTGACACTGCAACAGAATGGTTAGAACAGATGAGTATTCATCCTCATTGTGTCATGCTGTATTCATTCTGATAAAAAACTGTGCCAGATGTCACTGAGCTGATAAGCAGGTGGGCCAGGGCTGCTGTGCCACCCTGTGCTGGCAGCACTTCAAACCTGCTGGGTATAACCTTTAATTTGCATGCTTTTTCCTGGCTCGAGGACCAAGTGGAGCCATCTGCCCAAGCCTGCCACTTGTGACTATGTTTTCGTGTGTGTGTGCGTGGCAGGAGATGCATTGGAGCGTCCCAGACCATGCTGGTGGTCTGTCAGCACAGCCCAGGCCCTTCCACCCAGGTCCATATGTCAATTCATGCAGATGAAAATGTTCATACTCACTTTTCTGATAAACGTGTGCACACACACCCAAGCACACATATACTACATATTCCTAATCAACCAAACATAATTGGAATGCACAGTTAATGCACTTACAGTATTTTTACTTATAATCTCTAATAATATTACTTTTATTTATTCTCTATATAATATTTGTGATTATGATTATTTTAACTATGAAGGGAAAGAACAGGTGGTACTGTATATACAACATGGTGGTCATATGTCACAGAATAAAACTACTTTATATAGTTTTATACTTATAAACAGTTCTCTTCAAAGAAATAACCTAAAATATTTGTTAAAATTTTCAGCAAAGTTACAAATTCTTACCTTCTGGCAAAATGGTTTTCAATCTATTGCATAAAAAATGCTCCAAAAACCCAACCCAACTTGGTGGGTGCTAAAGCAAAGTGAAACACACACTATATAAGTGTCATACGGCTTGGTTAAGAATATATTAAGAATAAGAATATAAAACAAAGAATATAGTCATAAATCAGACAGATAAACATTTTACTTGATTGTATGCATGATATAATAATAACATATGATAAAATACTAACATAAGTGACAATTGTTACATACAAAATGTCATACTTGTCTACTACCTACTAACCTGGAGGGAATGAATTACGGGATATGTCAGGCTCAGACAGTGGGCTGGGAATGTGCTGGGGATGAATAGTAGAAAGTCGGTCCCAGCCGATTATGACATTCGCACACTACAAGATGTGTACTAGGTATTCAGACATACTACATCATGTTGTATACTAGATTTGGATAATAACTAGTGTGAAAGTATGCCGTTTCGTTACATAGCCAATGTTAACCTCAGTGCCCCGACATTACAACTCTATATATTCAGAGAGAGACATGACATTATGAACTGGCACAATGTTCAATACAATTATGCCTAATTTGGCATTATTATTTACAATGTAACATTAAAACTAGAGAAAAATATTTAATAATATTTACATACACTTTGTCTTATTTGAGCCTGCTGAAGGAAACCTGCTTATGTGATGGTGTGTTAGTTGAGTATAACATTCTTGGAGTGTTCATCCTCAGCCAAGTCATTCCATTATCCCCTAATCACAAATGCAAAAGCAGAACTCTGTCTGCACTGTTTATTTGTAGAACAGACATTATTAATCAAGTCTGTACTAAACCGGTTATGATGAATAATACCTATTAACCATAATAACAGTGTTCTTGTTTGAAGAGCAGGAGAATTCTGATACTTAAATGATTAAATCGTGAAAGAAATCAACGTAGGGCCACAGACATGCTTTAGACCGAATAATGGGATTATTTGTGCAGGAGCTATGGAGGCCAGATTTCTATGTGATTTGTGATATGACCCAAAATACTCGGTGCTCTGTAACAACGGGATTGTATGTTGCTGAAATGCAAGTTTAATGAATTTAAACAGGGCTGTGTGCAAGCTGGCTTTGCGTATCCAACTGTGGAAGAACATGCTGTGGAGAAATGTTTGGGCAGCGTGCCACTACTTTAGGTTGGGAGGCAGCTTAAACACCGTGATTCCTACTTCTGCATTTGCATGTTGTTGCTTTCGTTCAATATTTTTTCCACATTGTTATCAAACTGATGTAAACAGGCTAAATACTAATGCAGACGAGTGCATTTAAAAGGCTAGAGGATTATGTCATTGTGGTGATCGTAGGATTTTTGACCACTCCCACATTATTTTAGTTTCTGGCAAAACATTAGTTCAACATCAGTGATGAACTGGCATGGAGTATCAAATCCACAGCAGCTGTGAAGGAGGCACAGTTATTCCTGAGAATGTAGGTGTGTGTGTGATTTTCTGCACAACTGCAAAGAGGAAAGTGATCCAGAGGATCATCACCACAGGTCAGAGGATCATTAGCTGCCCTCTCCCTTTCTTGAATAGTTTTCACTGCCTCAGGAAGGCTTGGACATTCTCAGGGACCCATCCAATTCTGGACCCCTTTATTGAGCTGCTGCCCTCGGTAAGACGTTTTAAGTCATTAAGGGCCAGAAACAAAAATCATAATGCATACATTAATAAAAAATATTTAACCCTATTGTTTAACTCCCTTGCACATTTATAAAGCGATTTGCACTTTCAATTTTGGTAAACTGGTACAATGACAGGTGGCACAGTGACACAGTCTATAGTGCTGTTGCCTCACACAAAAAAGGTCAATTTCTGTGTTGAGTCTGATTGGTCTCCCTGTGTTGACCCGGGAAGATCTTATGTATATAATTATTTTATTAATATTTTTATTTCTGCCAATTTCTTATCTTAGAAAACACTTAAGTTTCTCCTTCTGTTTCTTTCCTCCTAATTTATAACATCGCTTAGAAACAAACAGAGCCACAAAACTCAATTCAAAGAACTATTATCGTCTTCACTAAAATTGCACTCTGATTGGCATGGAATAGAATATGCAAATTATAGCTTGAAACATAGAATCATACAGTTTAAATAACTGTTTATTTTCCCTAATTCACTTTCCTTTGATAAGACATAGATGTAAGAGAGCCATAAACGGTAAAATCTGTATGCAGTATCATAAGTACTAAATAAATCATAAAGACAGTAGTGCACAATTAGGATTTAAACAATATGTTGTGGAATTGCAGGATTTTATCCTCTCTTTGCCCTCTGCATTTGTAACATGTTCGAAACCTGTTTTTAATTTAAGTGGAAATGCTAAATCTCAGACAGACAGCAGCGTCTAGTCAAACCCCCCTTCGTCTCACTCTCTCTCTCTCTCTCTCTCAATAATAGAGAGAGAGAACCTGCTGTGCAGTACATCACAGGGCTTCATCATTGGGCTAATTATGATGAGTATTCTCCCTGCAGGCTCATGGCTGTGGAAATGTACCGGCTTTGTTCTTCCTGAGCCTGATGGAGCTGATGGGGCATGGCACGATGCAGATGAGCAACCCTCCAAATGTGTGCTGCCACCAGGCTCCACACGAACACACACACACCGTGGGACATATGTGTGTGGTGCGCATTTTCAGACACAAACTAAAACAGCTAAACAAAGAGCACACACAAAAATGTAAGATACATTTACAAATTAAAATAAATTTAGAATGAAAACTGAGACACAATAAAAATGTTTTAAGCAAAGCAACTATTTTATTGTTTATTCGAATAAATTGTCTAATTCATGTCATGTCATGTAAGGCATCATCACTCTGGGATAAGGATAACTTGACTGAGCATCCCAATTTCATCCCAATTTTAAATTTCAACACCAGCTATATAATCTGGTTATTTGTAGAATGCTTTTTTTACCTTTTCATTCACGAAAAACATGTCAAGGCCCACAGTTACGGGAAATTTACTAATATCCATAGCTCGTATATAATTGCATAATATGCACCTTATAATTCGAATATTGTGAGAGAATTTAAAGACAAACACAAATCTAAAATCATACATTTTGTGTTAATGTGGGGTTAGGACATAAGCTTACATCTAATTGATGTGCTACAGTTTAAATTTCTATGATGAATATGTTATGACTCGTTCACATTGCAATATTCTGGTCACTGTCGTGGGTATGAAAAGTCGCTAAATATAGCAACAGAGTCGCTAAGAGTCGCTAAAACTGGAGAGCACCCTGAAACAAACGTAGCAATCAGAGAGAAAACATTCAGAAACTGAGAAACCAGGCTGCCCAACCTGTAAATTGAACCTAGGACCCTCTTGCTGTAAGGCACCAGTTCTACCCATTGGGGCACCATGCTGCATGATAAAGATAAGGTATATATCATTATTAGCTATTATTGCTCTATTAAGCACTTACAGCTAAGTATATTGTATCTAAGTATCTCTTGAACATTTATTACAGAATTGAGAGAGTTGTCTCAAGCAGAAATCCAATAGGACAATACTTCAGTATATTAAAAATGCTCACTAAAGATCACATTGAGAACTTTATCAAACCCTTAATGGTATTCAAAGCTCACATACATTTTGGGTGATTTTCTAGACATTCCTCCAATCAAAACTCACTTTGTACCAGATTCAATGAATCTAGTGAAGCTGTATAGCTGCTTTATATAATAATAATAATAATAATAATAATAAAAATAATAAATGTCAATTTTAATTTTTGTGATATTAACCTTATAATCATATAGCAAAATATAGCAGTATTTTAATAATTTTCTTCTCTAGTATTATCCCTATTGTCACATTGGCTGCAGTACTAGAGTAACACCAAAGTTGTTATATATGCCTAATATACTGTATATAAGTGTAACAATTTGATATATTATAAAGTATAAAAAAATTATCATTTAGTCTTGTTTTATTCCAATGGTATTTCCATGGCTTAAATACACAATTTTATCCAGGCATCATATCTGACCTGACTTGACATATGTGAGTAAACTAGACTACTTTCACAGGAGAATAATGATGGTTTATTACAAACAAATAGATGTAAATGATTCAACTGAAGTATTTATTGATGATGTGAATGAGAAACCAACAGGTGTTCGAGGTATCAACTCTATGACCTGTGCTTGAGAACAGAGTCTATAAACCTGTATACAAATGAAGGGGTGGGAGTGTGATCCTGCTTAAATACTCTATGCTGCTGTATTTACACACATCGGTAATTTCCTGAGAAACTATCCTGCACACAGGCTAAACTTGTAAACCTCTCTTTCACTTAACAACCTGTATGAAGTCTAGTACAAAAGCATGAAGTGTTATCAATGGCTAATTGTAGAGCTATCAAAGGCCAATATGCTCCAAATCAACTGCAGCTGTAAAAAAGGGTTTTGTTACTGGACCCAATGCTGACAAGGCACTGGCAGTGACACCCCCCAAAACACAGTAGCATCCTGATTTCAACCGACAGCATTGGCATAATGACAAAGCCAAAAGCGTATTCAAGGGCAGTGCGATGAAGTTAAGTGTCTTTTAGCGACTCAAAGGGAGTGAAGTCCTGGCCGTCTGTGGCCCTCTGACGATGTGAGCAAGAGGATTAAGCTGCTCTTGAATAGCACAGACAGCTCTTTGAGTGTGTGTGTATGTGTGTTGATATGTGTTTTTTGTGTGCTATCCATCGACAACAGCTGCTCGAGTGCAGTGGGTCAGGAACACCAGCTTTTGCGACCTGCAGTCTTGCCAAATCATTGCACACAGTCAGGCTAATTGTTTACAGGTCTTTTCATTGCCCAATGAATAAACTGCCACTTTCTTTTCATATTGCTTCACTACTTGGACTGGTCAAGCATAATAAACTGGTCCTGGGATACTTTAATTATTGTTGGCAGACTGTCTATTTAATCTTACTCTACTGATATCACTGGTGGATTGTGGATTTTTAAAAAGGGAAAGCAGATTTTGGACCTACATCATAAAATGATTTAGTTACAACATTACTTGCATATAGGAATCATAGTTTACCCTTTTTCGCTGAAAATCAGGAATTAAAAATAATATTAACAAGACTAGAATCGTCTGCCGTTATGCACAGCTCGCTGGTTAGTTTTCCTGTCTCTAATGTCTTGTTTGAAATTAGAAAAAACAACTTTACAACATTAAAACAAGAACAAGATTGGGAACAATATATGTACTTTTTTAATAATATATTAACAATATCTGCTGTTTGAGTTGAAGAAAATGAATGAATGAATGAATGAATGAACGAACGAACAAACGAACAAACGAACGAATGAATGAATGTATGTACAAGGTAAAATAGTGAGAAATTTCTCAACAAAACTAACACTGTTATAGATTGTCACATGACGTCTCTTGCTAAGACGCTACTTTCAGTCAAAAAGATTACCACACACATTCACAGATCTTTAAATCATCACGCAGAAGCCAAAAGTCCACTCCAACCCACTGCCCATTTAGTCTCAAAGAAGCTCAGCATTTGTAGACATAAATTTTAAATACATAAATTACTGTCATGATTTGCAGCACCTTGGAACACTGTTAAAAAAGTACACAGGTAATCGTACTACTAGCTGAATGTATATCATTATTCTTTCTTTAAATCGTGGTTGCTAAGAATGAGGCAGCCCACCAGACTTATCCTGAGGCTCCTACTTACCAACCCAGGAAAACACACACATGACCCTCCTCTGGCCCCCTAAGGTGGCGGATCCATTTTGGCAGTGTACCTCTGCCATGGTGTTTTCTTACCCACCCCCCCTTTTGCCGTGTTATATGTTCAACGTCTGTTTTGTCACCCTCCCGCTAGTGCTTCTGGTCTGGTAAGTTACCTAGTTGCCCCAGGAGTTTGCCACCAGGGCAGGAACAACTCTAGACAGGCTGCTGCTCTATCATAGGACACATACAAAAATTCACAAACTAAGAGCCATTCTAACTACAAAGAGACATCAATTAAACCATGTCTTTGATTTGCAGAAAGAAACTAGAGCACCTGGAGAACATGCATACTCCACACAGAAATTTCCCAGGTCACCCCACATGGGAATCAAACCGGGGTCCTTCTTGCAGTAAGGTAATAGCACTACCTACTGATCCAGCATGCTGCTATAGGCTATATAAATAGTAGAAAATATCAGATTCTCTCCTCTGTCAACAGGACTTTGATGGTACAGTGTGTAGAGTATCACCAAAAAGCAGTGGTTGCTAGTTTCAAATACCCAGTTTCACTCCACCTGCTCTCATTTGTTTATATTTGATTTTTTTGTATGAGGATTGGATATTTGCACAGCTGTGCAGCCGTACAGGTGCCTCGGACATTGGCACAGCAGGGTTTGGAGTAGCATGGGGCACCTGGTGAGGCAGAGGTAATGACTGCCTCACCTAATGCAATGGAGATCTGACTGGCCACCTCATGTGCCAACCCTGAATTTGTTTGTTAGTACCAAATGAGATCTTA
The DNA here is from genome assembly GCA_025769995.1 of Xyliphius kryptos. NCBI lineage: Eukaryota > Metazoa > Chordata > Actinopteri > Siluriformes > Aspredinidae > Xyliphius > Xyliphius kryptos. Next base: position 8,691,269 of record JAOUQT010000011.1, on the reverse strand, counting down.
TTTCATTACTTGTTGGAAGAAACATGCCTTTTATTTTAATCCTGTAATGACATTTTGAAATGTAGGAAATATGTGAAATATGTGACACTGGAGTATGAAAATGACCTGTTGACAAACATCATTTACAGTAAGTTTTAGATTTTAGGAACCTGTTTTAGGAACCTGTTTTCTGGCCCCAGTGTCCCTTGATAAATTTTTCCCAGCCCCAAGTGCTAGACTGATGCTATCATGAAGATAGATTGGTTCTCATTTCTGTTCCTTTACATTTTATTTCATTTCTTTGTTTTGTGCTCAATAGAATGCCACATTTTTGCATAAGATCAGTGAAATATATGAAAAAAAGGAAATTTTGAGATTGTTTTCCAAAGAAATGCCACACTAGATGAGGTACAAATTATCTGTCATGGCTTATAAACCCACAACTTCCCCCACCCCGAAAAAGCCTTGGTCACCCTTGACCACCCTATGTATTAAAGTCTCTGCACAATACTGGTAACAGGTTCATCTGTAAACTTTAACTTCTGCTGCAGGATAGCTAAAGTAATTGAAAAGGATTGACCACCAGAACAAGTGGTCTAATCCTGATGACCTGATGACATTCTGCATTTTGACCGATTCTGTTATACATATTTACTGCAATTTTTTTAAAAAGGATGGACTTCCTCATTATAATTATTTTGTCACACCCACATTTTTTTTCTAATTGGAGACATATTAAATTAAAATTAAATTCAAATAAAAACATAATATTTTCATCAATTATTAATTTTATTCATTTTGGAGGCATACGGTTAAATTATTCAACATCTTTTGACTAAACAGCTTCAAGAATTCCACATCTTTTTAATATTTTTTGGAAGATGCACTATGACTGTTTGACCACAGAATTTCAAAATTAAAAAACTATACATAACCTTTAGAGAAATCTTGTGTGCAGTATATTAAGATAGCTTTGCTTTTTCCACAACCTCCTAAAGCCATTTTAACTGTCTTTGTGTCTGCAAACCTCTTACAAATGCCCATAATCCAGTTTCCCCAGAAAGACGCAATTTGGCCCTTCACAGTAAAAAGCATTAATGGAGATGAATAGGACATCAATGGCATGCTCAGTGCTTATTCATTTTAAATTGCTTTGCCGACTCAATTGGGTAAACATGGATTTCTTGTTTTCTGTATCTTAGCCTCTGTACCGTTTCCTGAAAAGGACTCAGTGACCGGCAAATGAAAATACACGCATCATAACTGAAACAAATTCAACAAATGTTTCCTGTGAAGCCAGTGCATATTTTGGGTGAAATTGCAGCCGTGGGAGCTGAATGAGGCTGTAGGCTGGTTCAGTGGGGCATTCATCTACACTACAGGAGCGCTTGCGTATCAAGCTGTGATGATGAGACTGCCACAATTGTCTTGCAATGACGGATATATTTAACTGTGTGTAAGCAAATATACCTCAACATGTCTCTATGTTGCTTTGAAAGACTACTAGTGGTTGTCATTGTTTTTTGTAGTTCAGTGATTAAGGCTCCAGGCAAGTGATGGAAAGGTTTGGACACTTTGATTTTCTGATGAAGGGCCATAACCCAGAGGTGCACAGCTGTACTGTTTTATTAAATTCTGCCTTGCACAAAAGTCACTTGGGATAAATTCATCTGTCATGTGAATAACTGAAATTGACCATGGCATTTTTATTATTTATTACATTTACAGGAATCTAACAGCATTTTGCACTAATACATTTACTGCCATAGATTATCACATCTCTTAGTTTGATTGCAAATATCCAAGGATTTTATCTGTACCAATGACTTGCACTGGGTGCCTTCAAATGGTCAGGCCCTTGGGCTATCAGAGCAAGACTTAAAAATGTATGAATTACATAGACTATCTTACATTTAATGTCAACTTTCTTTATGCTCACCCGGCTGCACAGGGTGTAAAGTAGGTACAATCATCGACAGGGTGCTACTTTATTACAGAGCAAATCCATACACACACCGTAGGCAATATACGTATTTGGCAAAGGAGAAATGTTTATAGTGGATCAATGAGAGAACCTTTGTTTTGCACTGCCGATGTGTTATTCATTCATACAGTCATTTGTTTTCATCAATAATTTGTTTTCTTTATCCACTTAGTCCTAGTGCCCTTCCAATGCACAGCTGACAGCACATGGTGCAAAGTAGGTACAAATTTAGACAGGTTATTACTTCATTGTAGAGCACAAAAACATACACACAAACACACTAATTCACTAATTAGCTTAATGCATGACTTGAGCAAAACTAGAGCATCCATAGGATACATGGGTACAGGCAGAACATGCAAATACCATACAGAAAGGACCTAGTTTGCCCACTTGGACATAGAACCAGGACTTTGTTGCTGTGAAATAGCAGTGCTACCCATTGTGCCACCGTGTTGCCCCAGTACTGTATATACAGTTTACTGCAAATGTAATGTGCAAATGTTTTTAGTCATATTTTTAATGCTTTTTCTTGTATAATACAATTATACATGAATATGAATGTGAGTGTACCGAGTGGAAAGGAACCAAGCAAATCTTTCAGTGCTACCATTGATCTTTGCTTATTTATTGGGAGAAAATCCGCATTTGAGAAAATTGTATGATTTGATTTAGAATCTTACATATTTGCATGCAATCTTTATCTGTAGGACAAGCTTAAACCCATGAGCTCCTGCCCCTTTAGTGAGGCAGAGGTAATGACTGCCTCACCTAATGCAATTTTAGTGCCATTTAAAGTCAGATTAAACTGCAAATGTTCTGCATATATATGTAATGTAAAAACAGTATATAGACTATGAGAAGAAAGGAGATATAAGTGTCTGCAAACACGGCACAGACTACATTCAATCAATCCTCTACCCTATCCATTCAGTCATGGAAATCAAGCGGGAGTGGACGGGAGTAGGATTTAAAAAATCTGACATACCTCATATCACACCAATCCCAATATTTGAACAAGAAATATGCCAATTCAAAGATGTCTCTACTTTCTACCAACACTAAATAAAATAAGTAAATAAATGAATAAAACAGAAATAAAAAACCAACATTTTTATACAATTTACAAGACTATAGCATAAGTGCAACTATAAACAAATCTGACATGTTATTTTGTAGTAAATAAAAATTGTTATACATCAATACATCTTGGCACGCTGTGATTGTAACAGTAATTTCATCCTAACATTGAAAATTGTCCATACACTGTAAAACATATCACCCCATCATGTTTTATTATTATATACATAAACCACAGTGCTGTGTAACTCAATTCTGATTGGCCAGAACATGTTTATTAATTTCCCATTACAATTTATGAGCTCTTTAGTATGGTCTATATTTTGCATAAATTTGACCTTCAATAGTAGACAAATACAACCAAATCAAACAAATGTGACAAAATGTTTAGACTCTGTCCTTTATTTATTAAGTAAAATGATACAATATGACATATCTTTGAATGGCAAATGTATGCAAACTTTATGGATTAGCAAAGTTGCTACTGCTCATGTGACTAGGGCAGGTTACCAAATCATCTCAAAAAAGGTAAGATCCTTAATATTTTTTCTCTGAGTGGCTGACAACTAAAGATAAAGTCAAAAAGACAAAAAGTGTGTGTTACTCTGAGAGGTCACAAAAGAACCCAGATTAACTTCTAAGCAAATAAATGCCATTCTTACATCATGAGTCTACCATCAAGACAACAGTGAACAACATAGTGCTGTGGCCTTACAACAAGAAGATCCCGAGTTCAACTTTTTGTCGAGTTTGCATGTTCTTCCTGTGTTTGCACAGGTTTTATCTATGTGCTCCGGTTTTCTTCCCGCATTCCAAAGACATGCATGATAGGTTAATTGGTATTTCTTAATTGCCTGTTAGTGTGTGAATATGTGTTTGAGTGTTAGTGTGTGCGCCCTATAATGGATTGGTGCCTTGTCTAGTGTTGTCCCTGCTCTCACGCCCAGAGTTGACAAGTGGGCACTGGCTTTCCTGAGGATTAAGCAAGAATAAAAAAATAATGAATAAATGAAAGATAAATGTGGCATACAAACACAAAATCCTCATCATAATGCTGTCGTGTTGGAGCCTAATCACATGGTTGTTGTGGGATTTAATGTGGTTCAGTAACGCAACTTCTGCCCTGG
>JAOUQT010000011.1:8654042-8666504 GCA_025769995.1 Xyliphius kryptos | reverse complement strand
TATGTTCCGTAGGTCAGATGGTAGGGAATTCCAAAGTCTGGGAGCAGAGCGACTGAAAGCTCTACTCCCCATGGTGGAGAGACGGGCAGAGGGTACAGTGAGGTGAATAGAGGAGGAAGATCTGAGGGAACGAGAGCAACAAGATGTTGAGGAACAGACTCTAAAGGTGGCTAACATCCTCCATACGGAAGTTGACAGATGCCTGCTCCAGCAGTTCATTCAGTGTGCCTCGTTATATTGTTTTACAAATATAGAGACAATGTGGCATCATGTACATTTACATAGAAGCCCAATTTAGTATAACTCATCATACAAATATCTGTTTTGGTAATGGGGGGGAACCACAGAGCCCAGTGGACACAGGAAGCACATATAACTAGACGTAGATCAGATCTGACCTCGAGATAGAACCAAGGGCTTTATAGCTGTGAGGCAGCAATACTATCACTGGACCACAGTGATCCTTACATATAAATACTAGTTACATCACAAATTCAGTGTTACCTCGAGATAAGAGTTTAATTTGTTCCAGAGCTGAGCTTGTAAGTAGATCAGCTCATATCTTAAATACATTTTTTTCCATTTAAAAATAATGGAAATAGATTGAATCCGTTTCAGCCCTCTGACAAGTCCTCAAAATATCCTAAATAGGGATAGGGATAGGGATACTGGCTCGGTACGAAGCGTACATACGTACGGGTAAAATTAAACAGCTCCTTCTTAGACTTTAAACAAAACTTCAATTGCACTCTCTGGACTTTAAATTAATTCACAAAATTAAATATATTGTAAAAATAAAAGCTTTCTTAACTTTAAACTTAGCGTACGCTTAACATTACGTACGTATGAAACAGTTTACACTCATCGTCTGTTTTTGCCTCTTTGGCTGCAATTTCAGCACCTTTACTTGTTTGGTGACACATGAAAAAAACGAAATGAGGAATACGAGAGGATTGTGGGATCAAGCGCCGACTGACCAGCTATCGGTGGCGTCCCGAAACTCGGCTCGTTTGTATCTAGAGCAGAAATTTTGTGATAGTGCCCCAAGTGGTGGTTTTTATAACTGATTGTTATAAACCACCAGTTGGGGCACTATCTGTGATCAGGATATATTCCATCTGCCAGGTGTTCTTTATCCCGTGAACATTCACTGCGTTATAATTTAAATACATTAATAAAACAGAGAAAACCTGGTCATAATGCTGCTGCTAAGTAATACCAAATTCATGTATTTTACGTATTGTCACATAATTATTGTCAGATGTTCAAATTATTTTTGGATTGATTTGCAGAATCAGAGAAAATCCTGTAAATAACCTTAATAAACAAGCTGACTTAGCGATGTCTCGTTTCAATATTGTGTCTGTAACTATTAGAATCCTATTATGATCCTGTTTTCTTGTATATTTGTGATATAATTAGCTAATTAGCTTTATCTAGTTTATATATGCCTTCACCCTTTGTCTGTCTCTTATTCTGATTCTTATTCTGATTCTTATTCTGTCCGTCTAATCCTGTTGTTTATCTGACAATTTAAAAAAGTTAGGGATTGCATGGGTCTCATACCAAAACGACCGTGAGGGTATGTGCATAGTGTGCGCATTCAAAAATCTTTAATCTTTGTTATATAAAATTATAAAAGTTCCATCATTTACACTGTAAAACAAAGAGACAAATTCCTTATAAGTCCTCAAGGATTTGTTTAGAACAACCTCCTTCAAATTCCCCATAGACTTCAATGGTAGATTTCAGAAAAATCATCACAGAGCTTTTGAATACTTCCTATTATCGAAACTGTCATACCTTTAAAAGATTTTCAACAATCTTCACCAATTCTACGTCAAAACAAAGCCCATTGGTTAAGCGATATCTTATATATATAGTTATGAGTGATTGTTCAGATGTGCCAGAGGGAAAAAACAAATGTCTTAAATAATGATATGATTTCAGCTATAAACACCATTTAAATGTAAAATAGTAGTTATGTACCGTTGATGAAAGTCTAAAAGATTACAAATTTTTAGAGTTATTGGTATTTGTTCAGCATTGGACACTAAAAACTCTCCCATTCACTGCCATGTTAATTTGCGCAAATCAGATTTCCTTTATTAAAATGTTTAATTTGTGTTTAATCTGTCATAAATCAGACATTTATTCTCTATATAAATAATTTACATCACAGCGATTATCAAAGGGTCCTCTCTCGTACCATATTTTCGGCGATAGATAAATTTCTGAGTTATGGCCATTTGTTTGGAAGATGCATTTTCAGTCGGTAGCTATGACAAGGATTTTTTTATGCCTCTCTTTTAGACACACAGTCACACACAAACCTATATTATAAATGTAATGTATTGCTAATGTTGCTGTTAATACTAATTCCTAATGCTATCTCTGAATGTTGACTTATATATACATAACATTTACATCAAATACATAATTCTAAAACTAACATAATGTATATTACATATATATATATATATATATATATATATATATGTAACCGGAAGTTGACACAGACATGAGGATGACGTAAATCAGCCAGCCACTCCACCATCAACAAACCTGAGTGATCTCGTGAGAGTGGCCAGGCAACAGCATCCAAACATGCCGGTTTACCAAAACACTCTATAACCATTAACTCTCCAGCTCTAAGCTCTGGACTATAAAGGATATGCTTGACTAAATAAATAAGTTTTTAGCCTAGACTGTCAGTCAAATAACATGACAAAGCTGTTCATTTAATTCCAACAACATTTTCTAGCCTATGAAGAAGAATAGCGTGACTGATGGTGTCAAAAGCTGTACTTAGGTCAAGCAATATAAGCATTGAAACATTACCTGATCAGAGGCCAGTAGCAAATCATTTACAACTATAACTAGAGCTGTCTCTGTGCTATGATGGCGCCTAAATCCTGAGTGACAATTTTCAAAAATATGATTTTTATTCAGGTATTAACATAACTGCTCCTCTACAACCTTTTTTTAGGCTCTTCAAGAGGAAGGGGAGGTTAGATATTGGTCTATCATTTGACAGCTGGTAGGGTCAATATAAGGTTTTTTAATCAAAGGTTTAATAACTGCTAATTTTTATGATTTAGAGACATATCCAGAACTGAGTAAGGAATTGATAATTTTTTATACGAGGTTATATTATTTCTGGTAGTACTTTTTTGAGTAAGGTTGTGGGTATAGGATCTAATATAGATGTTGTAGATTTTGATAATGAAACTAGTGAAATTAAGTCTGTCTCTTGGAGTGGATTAAAGTATGATAATCTCTGATCTAAGATAAATATATTGACATCTAGTTGATTTGGGTTACTCGGGTTAAGATTTACAGTATTGATTTTGTTCCTTATATTTTAAATTTTATTACTGAAAAAATTTATAAAGCCGTCGCAACTACAACGTAATGGTGGGAACGCTTGTGCAGTGGTATTTTTCCAGGTTAGATTTGCTACAGTCTTAAATAAAAAGGGAGAAATATTTTGCTCTAGCAGCACTAAAAGGGTTTTTCCCAAAGTTTACAAGACTCTCTGTTAGGGTTTTATGGTCTGTTTTAGGGTACGTGTGAAATCATTATACCACGGTGCTTGTTTTTCCTCTTTAATTAATCTTCTTTTAATTGGGGCTATGCCATCCTGAGTACAACAAAGTATTGAATCTAGGTGCTGATTAAGCTCAGTGGGGTTGAAGGGCAATAATAGTTGATAAATTTGGGAGTTTACTAATGCTAACTTTAACAGCTAAATCTAGCATGTGTTGCAGTATTCATTGCTAATGCTAACTGCTAATGGTAATGTCTGTTTGCTAATCCTAATGTTGGTATTAATTCTAACTGCTTATGGTAATTGCTAATGATAACAGTTAATTCAAACTGCTAGTGAAAATTTAAAATGGCTAATTCTAACAGCTAATGCTAGCATGTGTGATAATGCTAACTGTTAATGCTAATATTTGTGTTAACCCTAATTGCTAATTACATTAGCTAAATGCAAAATATTGTGATAATGGTGTGCAATGGGGCAACACACATCGCAGTATCTGCTGGAACTGCACTTTCTAGTTTTTATAATATTGTCAATTGTATGTTAACTTACAACTAAACTAAAATACAACTAAAATCATTTAGTGGTGAAGTGGGTGGTTCGGGGTTCCTAGTTCTTCCTTCCACATGGTCGTCATGCATTCTAACTGATGTCTCTAAAGCCAGAGTTGCCGATTGGGGACCCTGTGGCCCTGTGATCCTACATAGATTAAGCAGAAGAAAATGTATAAAGTAATCAAGTTTTCCAGGTTCTGTCTTTCTATGTGGTTGTATTCATAAATAATTAAAGACAACACTTAATTTAGATAAACATGAATGACACACACACAAAAGTAAAGTCTCATTCACCTGTACAAATGTACTCTGAGAAATGTTGACCTTTACACATTACAATCTCAAGACCAAATATTGCTTTCTGTTCCATCTGACTGAACGGAATTGTTGTATAAGGCTTTTATTCATTCCCTTTTGTAAGTTGCTCCGGACAAAGGCGTCTGCTAAATACTGTAAATGTAAACGTAAATAAGTAAGAGAAAAAATCTTCACCAATATGGAGGTCAGAAATTTGACCCTGAGCTCAGTGTACTGTACAAGTTGTTAAATGAATACAAAATAACACTGTAAGGAGAAAACAGAAAGAGTGACAGAATATACAAGACATGGATTTTCACACGTATTCAAGTTGAAAGCAGGATTTTCACCTTCAGCACAGAATATAGTCCTATACATTTGTCAGTTGCTGAATCTTTTCTAAAGAGTCACATAAAAGAAAATCAAGCTCTGCCATATAATTAGGGAACCAAAATAAAAACAATTTTTAAATGGCAAAAAAGACAAGTAGATATATTAACTTCAGTGACATCAGTTGGAAGCATCCTGGAAGCATTTCCTGTGACTGTTTTTTGTAAATGATGGTATAATAAAAAGAAGGACAGCTTGTGGTATTAGATTTTAGATCTGGACATTTGAGTGATTTGCTCCCTAATATTAGATTATACTTAAGGTTTAGTTTACTGTATTTGGCAGAAGCTCTGATTCAAAGCGACCTACAGTTTATGTAATTTTTATATCTGAGAAGTTGAGGGTCAAGGACCCAGCAATGCCATCTTTCCAGAGGTGGAATTAAACACATGGCCTTCAGGTCTAGAGGCCTTGTCTGGATATCAAATTTGGGAAGATTGTTGCTAATTGTAAAGTGTCGACGCACCACTGTGAGTTATAAACTCAGGTCGTATGGCCTGCTCTAGCCACACAGAAATCTATCATTTGTATACCTCAATTTATAAAGCAATACTTAGACTATTATCTACTTACATGTATACATTAATTGCATTGAGAAGTGTTGACCTTTACTCATTACGCTCTCAAGACCAAATGTTGCTTTCTGTTCCATTTGACTGAATGGAACTGGGTAATGAGGCTTTTATTTTTTTTCTGCAACCTCCTCATGAAATATGTTGCAGAAAAACTGGAAAATTTAAGTGCTTTCACTGCAAGTGTTTAAGGGGCAACTTCTTAATCAGTTTTGTTTATTTTAATCTGCATGTAATTTTTTTCATTTGTTATTTTTATGTTTTAACTGTGGAATTTTGTAACTGTTTTTTATGTATTGCTGCCTATCTTGCCTGGACTTACTCATAAAAGGGCTAAGCTTAATGTGACTTTACTGGTTTAATTAAGGGTATTTAATACATTATATTTTCAAATGATCAAACGATCAAAATCAGGTGTTTTAATCACATCTATAGCCAAAGCTGTATGAATCTTTCTACATACCAAGACATTTTGGACAATTCCATGCTCCCAACTTTGTGGGAACACTTGGAACTGGCCCCTTCCAGTTCACAAAGCATAGATAGAGCATCTTTGGGATGAATTAGAGCGGAGACTGAGAGCCAGGTCTTCTTGTCCAGCATCAGTGTATGACATTACAAATGCCCTCCTGGAAGAATGGTCAGAAATTCCCATAAACACACTACTAAACATTGTGGACAGCCTTCCCAGAAAAGTTGAAGCTATTCTAGCAGCAAAGGGTGTAGCGTATAATGCTTTTATCAAGACGGTGTTTCTTTACTACTAGCCATGGATAAAAACAGCTTAGGGGCAATTTTTACAATTATCTTCAACAGGAAGGAGGTAGAGTTTGTACATAAAAGTCATAAAAAGTCATACATATATTGCTAGTCATTAATTTGAAAATAACTCCCTATACTGGTCTAAAAAACCTAGAAATCGTTAAACCTAGAAATACAATTGCTAAATTAGCAACGTGAACTGTGCACACACTGTCTGGTTCGTCTTTGTGCTTGACATGACTCCAATAAAATAGACAACAGCAATGCATTGTTTTCCTGAAGTTAATGTCTATAGTATATTTCCTATAAGGCATGTTACGTGTCACATCAGCATACAAGTAGAGGTAACTAGGTTTATAACCCAGAGTTTTCAACTTTTGGGCAGATAATTTCTTAGGGTGGGTAGCGCTTGCCCACCTGCGAGCTTCCAATACCCCAATGTACAGTATTTTGTGGTACTTCTGCTTTTTTCATGTGTTTCCGGTTTTCAGGGTGATTTTACATTATAAATTTACTCCCAAGCACTAATTCCTACTACTCATTTCAGTTACTATGAGAACTAAGTCTGACTAAAGGCTGACTTTTGATCCTTGGTGCTTAAAAGAGAGCCATTTGAATGAACCTTGCACATTCACATAAATGGTCAGAGGCTATTTAGCAAAGAATGATATTTAATGTGCATAAATGAACAAGGCATGTGGACTCTTTTATTTGGATCAGTAGGGAACCTTGCAAATGTACAATCAACTGCTCAATGACTATTTCACTCTAATATCAAGCTTCTGTCAAACACTGGCTCAAGGCTCAAGTTGAAAGTTTCAGTTCCTGTCAAATGTGCAATTGGATTAATTCTTAACTTTATGACTATCATTAACATATGCAGCCTGAATTGAATTAATAAGTGGCTTGAATACCTGGAACTCTTTAAAGTCAGACTGACAGCCATACATTTTCAAAATTGCTGAAAAGAGATATTAGGATATTAAAATAACATTTTTATTTCATTAAGGCATTGAAATAAAATCTTGACTGCACCTTGGATTTTTTTTTATCATAAGGAACTCAGATATAAGAGAAGTGTGAAATGTTACGCACTATTTAACACTGACCTTTAAAATCAAAGCTTATTTTTCTAAACTTGTTAATCTTTTATTAAACATAGACTGAATAAAGTATAATATTGTATATACGAATAGGCGTATCTTAATCTTATGACATGATCTTATAAAAATCGAATAAAATTAGCTTTGGATCATTTACTTATAAAAATAAACAAAAATAATTCAGCTGTTGTGAAACTGTGGCAGTTAGTATTTTGTTGATGAGGAAAAATGGTAATTAGTAAATGGTTTATGATCAGGAATTAGATGTTAAGAAATTGTTAAGAGATTGGTTGATCTGTCAGCGGTATGGTGGCATGGTGAGTAGTTCTGTCGCCTGACTGCAAAAAGGACCCGAGTTTGATCCCACGGTGGGATGACGCTGGAAATTTCTGTGTGTAGTTGCATTTTCTCCCTGTGTTTACACGGGTTTTCTCCGGGCGCTCCGGTTTCCGCCCGCATTCCAAAGACATGAATGTTAGGTTAATTAATATACTTTCTGTGTATATACTAAAGAAATACTTTCCTTTGCCCTTGTATTAATTACTGTCTTTTGATTTTGTTTGCACTTTTTGTGTTGCCATAAGTTATTAAACTGCTCTTGTTTGCACTTAGTGCATTGTTTGCATTTGCATGTGATAATTTCTCAATACTCTTTCAATGATTTATGAAATCCAAACAATTTACTCTGGCACATTAGAATATCTAAAATTTGACATGTGATCGGGTTGAAATTCCGGCTATAGGGTGTCAGGACACGGGTGTGAATAAACTCAGTAGGGAGTAAGGGTCTGTCTCAGAATCGCTACGCTGGCTGCATTTTGATCAGCTCATCTTTCTTTCTCCAGTTCTTTTTAGACTACCCATAGTTTCTTTAGCAGAAGAACTAGATCTAGAAACCACAGCTTAACCACATTCCTGCAAAGTTGCACATGGTATCTGCAATGAGATCATTATATTTCATGTGTGGTGTGTTAAAAGTTGTTTGTGACAATTTTTTTGTGACAAGTTTGGAAGACCATAGTGGTATACCATGTCCTGATTTGCTGTGGTATTACAATTTCCTTATAGAGAAGCTGGTGAGAGCAAAATGCTACACATATTGTGAGTGATATCTGTTATAGGATGCTTAGTTGGATCCATTAATGAGAGCAATACCTGGGGATGTGTTCATACCCGTCCCGGCCCAAGGCTGGGCATGAAATTGGAGCAGCCTCAGTAAGCGCACAGTAGGAGTTAGACTATTGCGGTGCAGACACATCAGTAGCTTTTCTAAATATGGCAAAGAATACAAAACAATGTAGAATAATAATGCATACAAAAGGAGGTGTGTTTAAAAAAATGCAAGGAACACATTTATAAAATCACATTAAAAGTCCAAAATAGAAATGAAAACGTTAACTTAAATAAAAGCGCCAGTGACACCAATTTAACGCTCGGAAGACAGCGCAACACGAGAAAATATCTTAAAAAATAAAAGAAAACAAAATACGCAGGGATGCAGAGAGGTGTGCCTCCGAACAACATGTGTCCCAGAAACGGTCAGCGTAAGCAGCAGCACTCCGATTTTAAGCAAGACTTTGGAACGCTGCTCAGGAAGAATTTGAGATACACAGAGAGTCAATACAAAAATAAGAGGAAGAACAGCAGAGAGATAGAGATATGAAAATATTCTCACCATATTATTATATCTACCACTTTCCCTGCCTCAGATTACCTCCGGGTTTTACCCCATACCACCTCCCTGCTATTTGGCTCGGTGTTCCTTCTTCCATAACATTTTAACATTTCAAGACTGAGTTTTACTTCAGAGCTGCTTAAATAAAGCAAAACTGAGGTGCAAACATTTGTAGTCTTAGACTTTCTTGTAGTCTTAGAGCAGTTTCCTCTGTAGTTTTGTCAACAAATCAATAAATAACAATGAATATACAGGTGCATCTCAATAAATTAGAATATCACTTTAGTGGCTTGATACAAGGAATACAACAGTTGTACCCCATGTCCTGGATATACAGACTTATATACATACTTTGCAGGTGTTTTGTGTGAAATATTCGAATTTTCTGAGATAATGATTTCGGGTTTTCATTGGCTGTAGGACATAATCATCAACATTAACTTAAATAAATACTTGAAATAGAACACTGTGTTTGTAATAAATCTATATAATGTATTCATTTCACTGTTTGTAGTGAATTACAGAAATAAATAACATTTTTGAGGATATTCTATTTTATTGCGATTCCCCTGTATGAACTGGAACTTTCATTTCTCTAAAATAGTTTAATTCATAGAGAGCAAAACATTTTTAGACAATATGATGTTATCTTGTGGCTCAGGCTATGTTTACAAGTGTGCGTAGTGTTATCCCTACTTCTGGCTGTGGAAAAAGTTTTAAAAAAACATACACAAATATACACAATATATATATATATAGTCTACTCATATATTACAATTACACCGTTGATTTAAATTGCTTTTAAAGTGTCAGAATTCCCTCTCAGGTAACACACACAGAGAACAGGAGGTTGCAGGATGTCATCACAGAGATTTTATGCTCTTTCTACTTCCACCCAGCCTTATAGAGGCTCTTATAATCAATATTATCATGAGCAACACAAGGAAGTTTTGATTTACAGTACGTGATACAGCTGAAGTGCCCTTGGGCAGAGCACCTAACCCCTGGTTGCTCCCTGGGCACTGGGAGGCTGATCACCTTTCTGGGCATGTGTGCTCACTCCTGCTATTCCTGCTATTAGAAGTAAAAAATATATTGAGTTTTATATTCTGTATGCATTGTAGTCTAGATGTGGACAGAGCAGTATGGACATTCATTTCTTTTTTCTGTAAGACCCCAACCACCAGTAGTGGCTTTTCAACTATTGTTGGCAACAGAACATTTGCTGTGAACTCTGAACTCTGAACTCTGAATCCTGTCACTGTATCTTTGGGGCATTTGATTGGGTCACGCCATGTATCAAAAGAAGCTAAAGTATGTAAGATGAATATGATAGAGATGATGAGATAGATGAAAAGACACTGATCAAAATCTGAGAAGGACATAAATACTAACTATCGGAACTGAAGTGTCTTTATGAACAATGTGTCTTTATAGAAACACATTGGAGCAAGAAATGGTAATCCAAAAGACCTGTTTCTATTTGTGTTATGTTATAACAAACACCATAATTGCTCTGTGATGCACAGATGAGTCAGCTTTCTTCACTGCACTCTGTCTTGCTGTGAACAGCATTCTCCTGACAGTCCAGTTCACCTCGTAATATTCCATCCAGTATATACTTTGTCTTCCACATCCTCTGTCCTGCTCCACAAACACTCTCAATACACTTTTTTGTTTTTACATGGAAAAACTGATGGCATTGTTAAAATGTCTTCTTCTTTCGGCCTCTCCCTTTTATCAGGGATCGCCACAGCGTGTCAATCTTTTCCACCTACTACCTGCATGTCTACATTGACCACATCTATGTATCTCCTCTTTGGTCTTCCTCTCTGTCTCCTGCCTGGCAGTTCAATTTCTAACATCCTTCTACCAATATATTCACTGTCTCTCCTCTGCACATGTCCAAACCATCTCAGTCGGCCCTCTCTAACTTTGTCTCCCAATTTTTCAACATGTGCTGTTCCTCTGATGTTCTCATTCCGAATCCTGTCCATAGAAAATGAATTAATAGTGTGTACATGTAATAAAAAGAATGACCTAGGATTGGACCCTTAATTAATTTACATCCTGTGCCTTGTTAGCGCAGTAGGTAGCGCGTCAGTCTCATAATCTGAAGGTCGTGAGTTCGATCCTCACACAGGGCAACTATTTTCTAATTGTTGCATTTGTTTCATTTTCATTCATTAACTTGTAAACAGAGTGGTTTCAGTGCTGTGATTCTTCTTGTGGTCGACTATGTTAAAGGTGTAAGCGAGGATTAAAATGCTTGACATCGTCGTCAATATGTTTACCATATTAGAGTTTAATTATTTACTATAAATAATTAATATAAAAACTTGAATGAAATGCTTGTCGACTTAGTTAATAGGTTTATCAAACTGAAATGTAATTATTTACTATAAAATCACATCAATAACGTGAGGTAAAAGATTAAATCGGTTTCCTTGCAGTACCGGGAGGTACCATCAGGGGACACTATTGCATTTGATTCTACACCATACACGTAAATGTAAGTGTTGAACTTGGGGTATTTTTTGCGTGTGTTTGTGGCGTGTTTGTGTTTACCGCGTGCATCGCCTGTGGAGATCGAAAGTGACACTAATTCTTTAAAAAATAAACGTCAATACTGTGGAATTCATCACAGCAGTCAGTCACCCTAGAGTAGGGTTGCCAACCCTCACGATTTATGGGAAATTTTTATTTGTCCCGTCCAGTATCCCGCTTTCTCACGTTTTATAATCTCATTACATCATCGTTTCGTCGATACTACAGGTTTTGCTGTTAGTGGTAAATGTTTAGAAGTAGGTTAGTTATCATGGCATTAGTTACAGCGAAATCAGTTCATTTGTGACTAGTTAAAGTGATCTATTTGCCACTATGCTTGCACACAGCAGAATGGTTCCTCCATATTTAACCCATCCGTGCAATGAAACGCACATATAGACACAAACGTGAATCAAACCAGGGACCGTTCAGTCACAAGCCATAGTCGTGAAGAAGTATCTGGCCAATTTGTGATGCACAAATGAAAGAGTGATTCATTTTTGCTGTCTGAAGTTGCCCCTTTTGGTAATACTGTATTTGTCTAAGACATTGTGCACAGTATAGAGTAATGATGCAAGTTGTAACTCGCTGTGGTGATGCCTGATGCAGGGGGAGGCCCGAAAGAAGAAGAAGAGTAAATGTTCTGTAGCGTAAAAGTGTTATAGATAGATAGATAGATAGATTGTGTGCATGGTGGATTGTGCTGTGGCCTCACAGCAAGAAGGTCCCTGATTTGAGCCCGGGGTGGGCCAACTCTGGAAATTTCTGTGTGGAGTTTGCTTGTTCTCCCCATGTTCTAAATTGTCCATTGGTGCCCTGTCTAGGCTTATTCCTGCCCTTGTGCATAGAGTTGCCATGTGGGGTTAACCTAAAACCCTGTAAACCTAAAACTTCGATTAAGTGGGTATAGCAAACGAATTAATGGTCTTCTTCTTCTTCTTTCGGCCTCTCTCTTTTATCAGGGGTCGCCACAGCGTGTCAACCTTTTCCACCTCACTCTGTCCCCTGCATC
>JAOUQT010000011.1:8623274-8651765 GCA_025769995.1 Xyliphius kryptos | reverse complement strand
ACCATTCTGTCTGGAAGCAGTCTAAAGTTCGGCTCATTCCCATTCTCACCAAAAAGTTGCGAAGAAAATCATCTACAGATTCGTTTTCGGTGAACGAAGCTCTCCGGTGGTCCACTACCAAAGCAGAAGGCTTTGACAGAGCTTTAATCGCGGCTTTATAATCGTCCCCAAAATTAGTTTCAATTTTCACATCTTCAGGCGATTCACCTTCTTCATTTAAAGGCACTTTTTCTGAATTATCTGTGCCATCCAAACAATTTGAAACCCCGGAGACTCCTGCCATTTTTAACAGTCTTGTTTGTTACCATCAGTTTGTGTACGGTCACTATGGAAACATGGTTGGAGACGCCAGCGTCACGCAATAATAATGCCTGATTAACTTAATTTTCCTACTTTAAAAATGTTTTGTTAACAATATAAACACACCATTTTACACAATACATGTATCCTATAATAATTATTTACTGTAACCACGAAGTATTATGTTAGATTATGATTATTTTAATAATTATCACCATTAAAATGTAAATATTTATTACCGTTATTGTCATCAATCATGTCAAAATGTAAATATTTTAAAAATGTGTACATTTTCAAGACAATTGTCTAAAAATATTAGTTACCACACGAATACTTTGATTATTTTGATGGTTGGTGTTTAAATATTATAAAATTGTAATATTATAATTTTAAAAAATCAAGAATAAAAACGTTATGTAGAGTAATGTATCATTATAAATTGATTAAATATTTATCGCGACGTCATTGTAAACCTTGGACGTCGCGCAGTAAAAAATATTAAACAGAGGGCGGCGCTCACACACCATTTTTAAAAAAGACTGTATAAAATATTTTTTATATGTATACAATATGTAAGTTGATGCATGTATTTGTTTTGGAAATTGTTAAAACGTTATTAACCTAAAGCATATTCCGAATTTTTGATTTAGCGATGACATCAAATACTCCAAAGCTGTTTCGTGAAAATTTTACATGGTAAAAATAGCTATATAAATAAAATGGAGTTAAGCCACTTCAATTCAGTACCTAAAATATTTGACATGCCAGTTTCATTGAGGATTTTTAACTCCGCTAAATGAAGTCACCTTGTAATTTATTTAATCAAAAACATCAATTAAGTTGTTATAAAAAAAAGTGATTAGTCTATTGGTATGTAAACAATTACATATGCATTTTTTATTTTACTGCATATCTAGGACATACAGGAAAATCGAAATATCGTTTCTCTCCATATAAGTGAAGAGAAAGGGGTCGCTACGATTGGTCGCACCACCAAGTAGTAATAAAAAAAGCAGGACAAGGAATAAATTAGATTGAATTAAATGATGTAAAATAAATACTACAGTGCTGAACTGTGCAGAGTGTAGTGAGTGTTTTGATAATTTTTTAAATATTAAGTTTATTGGATAATTAAGAAACAGTTGACATTAAAATTTTTTTTTTTTTTAAAGTTTGAGTGGATTTTCTTTACTGTAATAAATACAGGAGGCAGGTCAATTTTATATTAGCTGTTTTATTGCAAATCTTGTTTAAAGAAACATAAAAATATTATTTATTAATAAACCCAAATGAGGCATCACATACATTTTCAGATGTATATTAGTTGTGAATTTTAAGACGTATTGAATATTATTTTAAGACCAGATAAAAATTTCTCCATCAGAACCAGCAGATAATAAATATTCTCCTTTATGATCAAATATAACACAGTGTACAGCATCAACATGCCCTAAAAGACTGGACACATTTAAAGATGCCACTTCCACAAGCTTCACACAGTAGTCATCATTAGCTACAGCTAACACCTGTCCATTTGGACTAAAGGTCACCTGATTGCTAGAATGTGGACCGGTGTCAATAGTCGAGATGGTTGTCCCGGTCCTCACATCCCATAACTTTACTTCACCAGATGAGTCACAGGAAGCGATGGTTTCTCCCAGGGCATTAAAGGTCGCACTGTTGCACGAGTGATTGTGCCCGTAAAAGGTTTGTGCACACAAGCCAGCACGAGCATCCCACAGGGAGAGCGTCTTATCAGCTGAGCAGGTTAGGAGAATGTTGGAGAAAGGCAAGAACGTAATATCATTCACTGAGTCAATGTGTCCGCGCAGGGTGTAGCGGCAACGCTCGCTGTTCAGGTCCCACACTTTGGCCGTGTTGTCCATCGAGCAAGAGGCTACAAAGTCTCCACAGGAGTGAAAGGAGCATCCCCACGTGGCGTGACTGTGACCCTCCAGGGTCAATACACAACATGACTTTGCAAAGTCCCAGATTCTTACTGTGGTGTCCCCGCTGCTGGTGGCTAACAAGCTACCATTTGGGTGGAAACTACAAGAAGACAGCCAGTCAGTGTGGCCCTCACCAGTCATGATCATTTCTCCCTCTGGTAACTCCCAAAGTCTCCAGAGCTGATCATCACTGGTGGAGGCCACAACAAATTTGCGGGGATGCAGAGCAAGGCAGCTCACAGCTACAGTGTGTGCTTTGAAGGACTTTGTCTTAGTAAAGCCTGATATTTTAGCACTTTGTGTAGAAAGGTCTTTTATGTGGGGTAACAATGGATTAACTCGTGTGCTGGCAGGAAACACAGAATCATTGGGATGTTTGTAAGTTGCATACTTGCCCTTATAAGGTTTAACATTACCATATGATGCTCCACGACCTGTTTCCAGACTGTGCTTGGTTTTAACTTGCCCATTTTCTTTCAGAGCTCTGCAGGATTCTGGAGAAGAGTGTGTATGATGTGGGGTATTGTCTAGATTGAGTGAGTGCAACTGCCCAGAAACTTTGTCTCTCTCAATAGTAATCAACATCTTTTCCCTTAAAGCTGTTTGGTATTTCTCCTTCAGCAGATTCAGTGCAGGCTCATAAGATGCATAGTGCTTCTTTAATCGTCGGAGGTCCTCGATCAGCTTGTTCTTCTCTTGAACCACTCGCTTATGCTGCAGCTTGTGAAAGTCTCTTTCTTTCTGAAGCTTTAGAATTGTCCCTGCAGTGTCGGCTGTAGATTGTATGTAGCTGTCTCGCTCTCCTTGAGTCTTTTCCAGCTGACACTCCAAGTGCTGATTGTGTGTGTAGACGTCTGACACAAAGCCCACAGAGGAGGTTTTTAAAGTCCCTTTCTGGAGCATCTCAAACCATTCTGTCTGGAAGCAGTCTAAAGTTCGGCTCATTCCCATTCTCACCAAAAAGTTGCGAAGAAAATCATCTACAAATTCGTTGGTGGAGCTGAGCTCCTGCTCTATGAACGAAGCTCTCCGGTGGTCCACTACGTAACCAGTGGACTCGGACTCAGGGCTGGACTGGTTATCTGGTATACTGGACATTTTCTCAGTTGGTCGATCGTCCTCAAATGGACTTTTTTGCAGATTAGGCGATGCTGCCATTCAGCAACTCTAGTGACTTTTAAGACTAATTTTCTTACTGAGAAGTTGGCAATAGTGCACACACACAACACAGCACAAGGATGGGAAAAAGCAAAAAGAACAGCCCAGTGATGTTGTGCCGTGGCCTGCAAAAATGACACTTATTGAATCATCAAAGAAAAAATATATTTAAATATGGGCTTTGCAACCCCAATTTCCCTACTGCAATAGACTGTATTAACAGGGGGTTTTAAAATACCCAAATTTTTGTCTTAAAGTGTTAGAAATGAGAGGAAATAACACCATGAAACGAATGTTAACTTATGCCGACTAGCCTGTCGAAGAGTTTATCCATTGTCTCTGACTAAAGTGTTTTTTGAACACGGAAAACTGAACATTGATTCAGACAATCCACTTGTCATCCACTGTATCTCTCATACTAAGTAACTTTACTAAATATCCTATTTTACCAATGTTAATTGTGCTTACCCCCCATAAATTGTGAATACGATGCACATTTTTGAACAGATTATATGTAAATTTTGTGTAAACAGCAGTAAAAAGCTGATTTTTAAAATATATTTAAAATTAGCTACTGTACAGTTTATTCCTGTATCTCAACAAAAGTATTTATATATATTTTTTTTTACATAATCTGGACTCCCAGCACATAAACCCATGAAAAAAAATCAGCCCAAACTACTGTTTTTGCATGAAAAAAATAGAAATTAGGATCACACCAAATCAATCAAAATATGGTTCTTTCAAAATGATATGTTACTCTTCAATACTTGGTTGGGAATCCCTTTAATCACTGCCATGCGTGGCATTGCCAATCACTGTGGTATTGCCTAGGAGTTATGTAAGACCAATTTTCTTTGATGCTTGCTGTTTTGCTGGTGCATTTTCTCCTGCCAAATTTTGTCCTTCCACTACACTTTCCATTGATATGCTTGGACACAGCACTCTGTGTCTTAGCTTTGATATTTTGCGACTTACCCATTCTATAGAGGGTCATCAATGATGGTATGCTGGCCAGTTATGCCTGCAGCCTTCCCCATATTGAACTGAGACAATTTAATGACACCTGGGGAAACCTGTGCAGGTGCTTTGAGTTTACTAGATGATTAGTGTGCCACACTTAGTTTAAAAAATTCATGCCCTGCAAAATTTGACTTCTCGGTTTTGTGGGTTTTATGAGCTGGAAGCACAAATTATGTAAAAAATAAATACTTGAAATCATTTAAATTGTGGGCCCGGAATCTATAATGTATGAAAGTTTAATTTTTTGAATGAAATTATGGAAATTAATTAACTTTTCCAAGTTTACATTTTTGGAAAGGGTCTATACATATGTGTTTTTATCAATAAGCTCCAGTTATTCAGCCTAAATTATACAGTACATGCCAAAAGTTTGGAACACCTTCTCATTCAATGCGTTTTGTCTATTTTCACGAATATTTACATCGTAATTTCTCACTGAAGGCATCAAAACTATGAATTAACACATGAGGAGTTATGTACTTAACAAAAAAAAGGTGAAATAACTGAAAACATGTTTCAATATATGCCACCCTACTGCTTTGCACACTGTTGGCATTATGAATTATACTAATTAACCATTATGGACTCAACTGTTGGCATTCTAATTCATTGTATTAATTTACCCTTATAGACAAACCTGAAAACAATTTCAGGTTAATACCTTTTGACGCTCATTGACAGAATGCTAGAAGTACATTAGTACATAACTCCAAATGTGTTCATTCATAGTTTTGATGCCTTCAGTGAGCATCTAATGTAAATAGTCGTGAAAAAAACGCTTTGAACAAGGTTGGCCTGTACTGTATAGAGATTATTTTTTTGAGTGTTAGACCATGGGCTCTTCTTTGCACTGATCTGGCATTCGGTAGGTACAACGTGAAGTAGCTTCTTAGTCAATAAGCAATTTTTTTCATATTGTAGCTTTTGTGTAGAGAAACTTCATTTATTGTTGAGTACCTTATAGCTTACTACGTTTTACAGGTAGTTTTCCAATACTGCCTACATATCTCAGTAAAAATTCTAACATTTCAGGGTTGAGACACATTTTTCTTACCTGAACTTATTTGCGGAATAAGCGTTCTATAACCCAAACTTAGCTGCGTCTGTTGTTTTGTCGCTGTGACAACCACCACTCACAATGTTCTAATTTTTGGGACCGTTCCACCGTACTGGTTGTAATGTTCTTTTATTAATAAAGAAACTTGGGTTCTCCACAAAACTTATTTATTGTCGTAACGAGTCAGAAGGATACAGGTTCACTGTGATCTGTTCAGTATGCATTTACTGATTGCTTGCAACCTCGCGGTGGGAACCTCATATCTGATGCCATCTAGTGGCCGGAAGGTAACTGCAACTCAGTAACTTATCACTACAGTACATCCTCTTTTTTCTAGAGATGAAACCATAACACACAAACTAATTTATCTAGCAATCTGTATATTTATATATTTAGTATTAGCAGCTTGTATCTGTGTATTACTAGTTTTTTAAATTTATTTAAGATATTTAACTATGAACTCAGTTTTTCTCTTCTTCTTTTTAACATAACATTACCTACTAAACAACATAACCATGGACGCAAATTTCAATAAAGCATACAGCTCATAGTCCTTATAGATTCAGCCTATCAGGTGCTTTGACAGTGCGTGATGATCTTCTCAACACTGGTAAGTCAGTCTCTACAGCTCTCTGGTGATCATCCTGTGGTGGATCATCCGATGTGGTGGAGACTGGATCTCCCTGCGGATCTTCCTCAGTGTGTTCTTGCCAGGTGTCTTGTGTTTTCAAAAGACTCCGTCGATTTCTTCTGAGGACTTGACCATCTTCTGTTTTGACATTGTAAGATCTTGGACTCACTTCCTCAAGAACTGTTGCTTTCTTGCTCCAGGTGTTGGAATCATGTATTCTTACTGTGTCATGCCTAGCCAGTGGTACTAAATTCTTTGATGACTTGTCATAATTTGCTTTTTGTCTCTTTTGAATATGTTTTTGTTTTTGTTTCACTTCCTTTTGTTTCTGTTCAGAGATGTATGGAAGTGTGGTGCGTAGTCTGCGTCCCATAAGAATTTCTGCAGGGGAACGGCCATGCTCAAGAGGCGAAGCTCGATAACTCAGCAGAGCTAAGTATGGATCGGACTGACTTTCCTGTGCTTTCTTGAGCAGCTGCTTGACTATGTGCACACCTTTCTCTGCCTTTCCGTTTGATTGAGCATACAGGGGGCTGGAAGTTACATGACGAAAGTCATATTTTTGTGCAAAATCCTGAAACTCCTTGCAGCTATAAGATGGACCATTTTCACTGTACACCACTTGAGGAATTCCATGCCTGGCAAAAATTGCTTTCATATGCTTAATCACACAGGCCGCTGACATGTTGGGGAGTGGTGCAATCTCTGGATAGTTGGATAGGTAGTCAATTACAAGCAGATAATTCTTTCCATCCAAGTAGAACAAATCAGTCCCCACTTTTTTCCAGGGCTCATCAGGTATTTCTGTAATTACCATGGGCTCTTTTGGCTGCTTTGCTTGATGTTTTAGACATGTGACACATTTTGACACCATTCTGTCTATATCAGCATTTATGCTTGGCCAATAGATCGAGGTTCTAGCCCTTCTCTTACATTTTTCTATTCCTAGATGTCCTTCATGTAATCTTTTAAGCATATCTGGTCTCAGAGACTGAGGAATGACTACTCTGTTGTTTCGCAACAGCAGTCCATTAACAAAGCTCAGCTCTCCTCTAATATTGTAATATTGTTGACACTCACCCCTTGGCCAATCTTTTTTTATCAGCTGGATGACTCTCTGCAGGATGACATCCTTCTTTGTTTCATCCGCGATCAGCCTGGATTTCATGTCGGACATGGGCAGTGTCTCAGTGATCAGGTTCACATGACGATTCACTTCGTCTTCAGTGGAACACTCAGCCTGCTCCTCGCTCTGTGTGGTTGCCCTCGACAGAGCATCAGCTACCACTATGTGCTTTCCCGGTGTGTAAATCAGGTCGAAATCATAGCGTTGTAGCTTCATCATGAGCCTTTGAATGCGTGGTGACATTTCACTGAGGTTTTTCTTGATGATGGCTATTAGCGGTTTGTGGTCTGTCTCAGCTACAAACTTTGGTAGGCCATACACATAGCCATGGAACTTCTGGAAACCGTACACCAGTCCCAAACACTCTTTTTCAATTTGAGCGTAGCGGCACTCAGCACTTGTCATCGTTCTGGACGCATAGGCGACGGGCTTCCAGTCTTTTCCACATGCCTGTAGTAGAACAGCTCCAATGCCATCCTTTGATGAGTCGGTTGATATCTTTATTTTTTTCGATGGGTCGAAAAACGTCAACACTGGTTCTGTTGTGAGAGTTGTTTTCAGGCGAGACCATTCTACCTCATGTTCAGATGTCCACTTGAACTCACACCTGTCACGCAGTAGCTCCCTTAAGTGCACAGTCTTGGAGGATAAATTTGGTATGAACTTTCCAACGAAATTTATCATACCTAATGCACGCAGCACACCTTTTTTGTCTTCAGGTCTTGGCATTTCCAGTATTGCCTTGATCTTGCTTCCTTCTGGCTCAACACCGGCTGCTGACAACTTGTCACCCAGAAAGGTGATTTCCTTCTTTCCAAACTGACACTTGGATCTGTTCAGCTTCAGCTGGTACTTCTGGACTCTCTGAAGCACTTTGATGAGCCTTTCATTGTGTTGCTCAAGAGTAGATCCCCATACGATCAGGTCATCGACATACACTCGTACGCCTTCAATGCCCTCTATGATGTGCTCCATCGTTCTGTGGAATACTTCTGGAGCAGAACATATGCCAAAAGGCATTCTCTGGAAGCAGTAGCGCCCATACGGTGTATTGAAAGTGCAATACTTTGTACTGTCTTCATGCAGTTTTAACTGCCAGAAGCCTTGAGAGGCGTCCAACTTACTGAAGTATTTGGCACCGGCCATCTCGCTTGTTATCTCATCTCTGGTAGGTATTTGATAATGTTCTCTTTTTATGTTGTTATTCAGATCTCTTGGATCCATGCACACACGTAGTTCTCCATTCGATTTTCTGACACTCACCATCGAATTCACCCATTCCGTGGGCTCTTCCACTTTCTTTATCACTCCCAGTGACATCATTCTATCCAGTTCCTGCTTCAGCTTTTCTCGTAGGGGTGCTGGAACGCGCCTGGGAGCATGGACAACTGGCTGCGCATTATCCTTCAGTTGTATCTTGTAGGTGAATGGTAAGACTCCAAACCCCTTGAAGATGTCTGGGTACTGATCCACTATTGACTCAACACTGGTCGGGATATTAACATTGTTAATGCAGTAAACCCTCTTCACTAAGCCTAGATTTTCACATGCCGTGTCACCTACTAAGGAGTCATGTCCATCCGGAACAACTACAAACATGAGGTCATGCTCTTTTCCTTTAATTCGCACTCTTAGTTTGCATGTGCCTTTTGTGTCAATGTTGTGTCCATTATAGGCTTTGAGCTTCACTGAGCTGGGATGGATGCGTGGTTTCACCTTCATTGCTCTGATATCACACTCACTGATTAAATTGGCCTTTGCCCCTGTGTCTAACTTCAGGGGAATGACTGCACCATTTATTTCCAGTGGCACAATCCACTTGTCCTTCCTAACACAGGTTGCATTTGTGCACTGTTCAATGTCCTTTGGCTGTGCTGCCATGCCATCTTCGGCCTGCGCTACCATGCCGACAAAGAACGAATCAGCAAGCTCCATTTCCTCCACTGTGTGGACACGCTCACTGGCACCCTGTTTCCCTCTGGAAAAGCATTGCTTAGCAAAGTGATTTTTCCCTTTACATTTGTTACATGTTTTGCCAAATGCTGGGCATTGTTTTAGTACATGTCGATTACCACATCTTTTGCATGAAAACGTCTCCGCGTATTTTTGTTGTTTACCCGGTTTCTGCCTTTGCTTATTCACTGCAGCTACAGACACCGTTGCACTCTCCTGATCCTTCTGCCCACTGAATGTTTTTGCATGCTCCTTAGCCAGTTCGCTGGCGTTGCCAATTTTAATAGCTTCATCTAACTTTAATTCAGGCTCTCTCAGTAACCTCTCTCTCACTTTTTTGTCGTGCACGCCGATCACAATTTGGTCACGAATCATTGAGTCTTTCAGTTCTCCAAAGTTACATGTTCTTACTTTCAATTTCAAGTCCGTCACAAAAGCATCAAAACTTTCTGTTTGCAATTGCATGCGGGATCGAAACACATACCGTTCGAGGGTCTCGTTTCTCTTCGGTGAACAGTGCTCATCAAACTTTTCCACAACTTTGTTGAACTGTTCCTGGTGGTCCCTTTCAGAAAACACAAACCTATTAAATACCTCTACAGCCTGAGGTCCCGCGACGGTGAGAAGCAGTGCTATTTTCCGCACGTCTGGTTTTGTGTCCAGGCCCAGTGCTTGCAGATTCAAGTTGAATCGTTGCTTGAACGTGCACCAGTCCACATTTCCAGTCCAATTAAGAGGTTCCGGCGGTTTCACACTTTCCATGACCTCCGTCGGACCACTCCTGGTACCATGTAATGTTCTTTTATTATTAAAGAAACTTGGGTTCTTCACAAAACGTATTTATTATCGTAACGAGTCAGAAGGATACAGGTTCACTGTGATATGTTCAGTATTCATTCACCGATTGCTTGCAACTTCCCGGTGGGAACCTCATATCCGATGCCATCTGGTGGCTGGAGGGTAACTGCAACTCATTTACTTATCATTACACCATCTAGCACAGTGCTTCACACTAGAGGTGGGCGGATCGATCCAAATATCGATAATATCGCTACCAACACTGGTATCAATATTGAACGATACTCATGTAAAAAAGATCGATACTCAAGCTTTTGCTGTGCAGTGCGCACATGGATTCATAAAAGTCTACTCTCTGTAACGCCGCGCTGTGTGTCACAGCACGGAACAGCGCCTCCTCTGGTATGTTGTTGTTGCACCGTCACGTGGCTCAGCGGCCATGCAGGACTGACTCGCCCAATTCGACACATCACAGTACGAAGAGAGATTCCACCGGAGGATTCAAATGTCTGAGACGTTTTGACTTTTAAAACTTGACTTTATTTTACACAAAATTCAATTCCTATGTGCAGTAAAAGAAAACTATTAATACAGAAATAAAAATCTAGAAAGAGAAGACTTTTTTTTTTTTACTTTTGAAACCGCTTTATTTAACCAAAATGATGTTACCATATGCAGTAAAAAGAAAACTCTGAAAACAATCACAGAAATAAAGATCTACACATGTTTAAGTAAATTCTGTGCGTTTTTAACTATTAATATTCCAGATTTGACCAGTAGGCAGAAGATCCTACTTACAGACTCTTGTCCTATTAATGCTTAATGTCATTATCTTTATGTTACCCATGTTTGGTAGAAACACCCGACGCGGGAACTGCAATCCCTGACAGTACCCCCCTGACAGTACTGACAGTTCTCAGCTGACACAAACGAAATAGCTTCTTGACCCCTGCCGTGCTTGGTAACCCCAGGGGGAGCACAGTTCAGTATGTTCTGTGTTATTAAATTTTCACTGCATTGAACGTTGGACTCTGTCCAGTTTTCTATTACACTCCGGTTGTCATAGTAACCAATGACATAATGGACACGATGGATCCTGCTAATCACTCCTATGCCCTGCGCAGGGTCGTTTTTTTGGCAAACTTTGGCAAAAGATTTCTGAACTCTCCAAGGCTTTGGGCACTTTGATGGATCATAGAACATAGAATATCTTAAGGGAGCTTAATGCTTGATAGTAACTATTTTTTAACAGTTTCCACTTTACCATCACTTACCGACTCACTGGCTGTCCTATAGTATTGATGATGCCTGGCCACTCAAGAGGAATAAGGCCCCCTATGAGACTTGGTCCTCTCAAGTTTTTTTTTCCGAAAAGAAAAACAACATAACAGGATGGTTTTTCTTGCCACTGACATTTCGGCTTGCTCTTTTAGGGTTTAGGCTCATAATACTGTAAAGGTGCTTCGTGACAACGCACAGTTGTAAAAAAGTATTATATAAATGAATTAATTACTCAAACATGTACATGAACATGTACTGTACAGAATTTGATCAGATGTCCCATTTTACAATTAAAAAAATGTTATAACCTCTATAAGTCAAAGTCCATACTCCAGGACGGCAACACTATCAGTCCAGAAGAAGTTGAATTGCAACTCCTCAAGATAAAACCTCAAAAAAAAAAAAAAAAAAAAAAACTGACAAGAATTCCAGTTAGAGTTAATATCGCACAGTAATTATGTAATAAACAGAGTTCATTAATTATTAATAACATAATTTCAGCACCACACCCCCTATTAATGATGCCTCCTTGATGGGTGGCATTGGGTACAGATCCAACTTAATAACAGCATTCAACCTATAGTAATCCACACAAAATCTCAGTGTTGTCCGTCTATATCGTCAAAGCCACAGGTGAAGACCAGGGTGTGACGCGGTGGCGTTGGGGGGGCGTGGCGGAGGATCCAGCACGGCTACCGCAAGAACTGTAAATGCGCAGGATTCTGTTTGTAGTCGTGTTGGGTCGGTAAATAAAGCCAGTTTCGTGGGTCAAACTCCTGTCTCCGGTCCTCATCGTTTCTAACCAGCGACAGCACCTAACCCCAATTCTTCATGGGCACCGTATACAGGGCTGCCCAGCACTCTGAGCATGTGTCCTTCACTGTGTGTATGTGTGTGTTTCATGCATCAGCCCCCTATGGGCGACCCAGGCGCTGGGTATTTCAGAACAAGAATTTACATCTCCACTCTAAACTCTGTGCATCCACCCTCCTCTACTGCTGTGAAGCCTGGGTCACTTATAGTAACACTTTAATAACACTGTAAATCTGCTTTATGACAACTTGCTGTTGTAAAAAACGCTATGTAAATAAATTACTTGAACTTAAACAAATTAAGAGGCTAAGGAGGAAACCCATGGGTGCCAATAACATCACCATCACCACATTTACATGTTCAACCTGTAATAGGACTTGTGGGTCTAGAATAGGACTATACTATACTGCAAGCATCAGTGATCAGAACTATACTGATCATATAGATGGACTTTGTAGTTCTATAATTACAGACTGTAGCCCATTTCCAGATAGCAAAATAATTCTTGCCCATATCCCCATGTTCATCTGGCCCCCTTGCCACATGGAACTACGGCGCTTGGGCAGATCACTAGGTTGCATGCATATGAACCTGATTAGGGCCACACATCAGCCAAAGATGTCACTCGCAAGCACATGCTGCCATACCTTTACCAGATGTGTTCCAGATCTGTTTCGGAGAATGTGGGCCAAAAGCATGTTTTTAGTATGTGGACCACCCTTGACTTATATGCAGGTAGCACTGCCATATCTCCACCAGATGTGGGCCAGATCCCAGTCACTGTTGCAGGAGCATGTGGGCCAAATGCATTTTTAGTGTGTGGACCACATGCCTTTTGCCACGGCCATCAGTGGGCCAGCAGTGCCACAGCTTAGCCAGATGTAGCCCACATCCGTATGATATCTTCTCTACATAGTCCTCTTACTCTCATTATGGCAGAACTTTCACTTTCAATACCTGCTTCTTAATTTTTACCATTCAGGGTCAACTGCTGCAAACAACCAGTAGAAGTCACTGTTGCAGGAACAGTGAGAAATGCCAAGTCCATCCTCGCAACTATTGGACAGAACCATCGGTACTATGGGTTTCCAAAGTAAGAAGGTACTAGAGTTGATGGTTGATGGTTAAAGCCCTGGTTCTGTATTACAATGTCTGCAAAAAACAATAAATATTTCACTGCGTTGTATTCCTTAAGAAATCTGTGTGTCATGTATGTGTTGCATCTTGTTGTTTCATGCTGCTTTACTGTTTGGGAGACCGTGGAGAGTGCGGCTCTTACAAAGGAGCAAAATCAAGCGAAGAACGCTGAAGAAAAAAGCCTTTACTGCAGACATCTGATCACTCAGCCGATTAAAATGCATGCTTCAGGGGAGCTGCGCGAACGCACAAAGGTGAGATAAGTAAATATAGAAACCGGCTTTATTAAATATTAAAGTCAAAACAAACAGCACATGCAAAACAGAGGGGTTCAGCGCAGACTGAATCGTCCCCCGGAGGTGAATTTTTAAAAAGATGACGGTTGAGAAGTGGAAAAGAACACAGTCTCTGAGCCAATACATGCTGAAATTGTGAGCAATTTCAGGGAACTGCAGTGAGAATAAACAGATCTCTTCTCTCAGAGGTCATCCTCACCCGGTGACAGACGCACTTTTTATTTTTAACTTGCTGCCGTGTCGCTGAAGGACAATATGCTTTCAAATTTAATTTACAAGTCTGGCAAAGTCAATAAGACTGGAATAAAACATTTACATTTAGTCATTTAGCAGACGCTTTTATTCAAAGCGACTTACAAACGGAATAAAACCACAAGTCAGTAGTTAAGGAAAAAACAGCTTAACTGCAATGCCATTAACCCTGCGCATTACTCAATTTTTTAAATTTATTTTTACAGAGCAAGGGTCTGTAGAAAAGATGTGTTTTGAGAAGTTTCTTGAAAGTGACTCAGTCTTACGGATGGTGTTGGGAAGATCATTTAGCAGTGGTGAATGAAATGGAGTGAGAATTAGGGAATTTTCCTGAACGGGCAGTTTTCATGACCTGATCTGAAAGTTTAACATGATTGTCAATTGAGAAACCAAGATTACGAATCAGTTGTAAAGATTGTGGAGCCATCAATTTGGAGGGTTAAATCATGATGAATTAAGGCTTTAGCTGGCATTATAAGTAACTTTTGGCCAGATTTAGTTTAAAATGACGGGCCTTCATCCAACCAGATATGTCAGTGAGACAGGCAGATATGCGATTCATGATGGAGGAGTTGTCAGGGGAAAAAACAAATGAAGCTTAATGTCATGAGCATAGCAATGGTAAGAAAAACCATTGGCCTTAATGACGGTGCTCAGCGATAACATGTATTAATGAAAAGAGAAGAGATTAAAATGTGTGAGAAACATAAAGACCTGGGTAGCTATAACACGTTCAAGTGTTTTAGATAGAAATGGTATAAGTGAAACAGCCCCTTAGCTCTCGACCAGATTTGGGTTGAGCGGTAGAGCATAGGCTTTTTGAGCAGAGGTTTAACTATGGCCTGTAGGGGACAATGGCCTGAAGGAGGTGAGAAGGGATGGAATTAAGGGAACAAATAGTCTCACTGAGCGCTGATAAGTGTTGTGAAATGGGTATGAAAAGTAACTAAATATAAATATATTTATATTCATTCATTATCTTCTTTCATTCAGTATCCAGGGGAGAATGTCTTGGGCTGGGCAGATACACCCAGTACAAGGTGCCAATTTATCACTGGGCACACACACTCACACAGACTATATGGGGCAATATAAAGCAGTCAATTTACCTTGAATCCATGTTTTTGGACTGTGGGAGGAAACCTATGCAGACATGGAGAGAACATGAAAAATCCATCTAGATTGGGATTTGAACCAGGAATCCCCAGAGCAGAGAAACAAATGTGATAACCACTAAGCCACCGTGCCGTCCTATATTTATACTTTATAAATGTACAAAATAACTCGAATAGACTTTAAGCTATAAACTGTGCGCGGAACATATATTACTTACAATAAATATTAGTGAGACGTGATAAATATGATATACAAGTGCTGCTCTATGTTGAAGAACTTAATAACAACATAAAAGTTGAAAGGCAGTTGCTTTTAAATAAGTGATGAGTTTTAGAGTTTAAATATATCTCCAATGGATGTATTATTATGGAGTGAGGTTTAATGCAATTACAAATTAAAAAAAATGTATAGAATGAATATAGTGTCAATTGGGACTACGGTGTCCATGGTTGCTTTCTTACCTAAATTTATCAGCAGGTTTTCCATGGACACGATAAGGAATGACGGAGCAGAGTTTCAGCTTTGTAGGTACTCGCCATGACCCCAATTCATCCAAGGTGTTGAATTCTATGGCAATACTGAACAAACAACCAAACATAGGAAAGTTAGAAGTACAAGAGAAGGAATCACAACGCCAAGTTTCAGCCTTGTAGTTTCTTAGCAAGTGGAAAAATTAGTGATAAGTCAGTGAAGGCTTTGGCATTTATAGGTATAGATGTAGCTGCTCTGTATCATAACCATAAACACTGCACCCCATAAATTGATTGATTGCTGAAGTCTAAGAACTAACACACAGCATGTCTGTCAGTTTAATGATGGTAGACAACAACAGCCCTCTAAACCGACTTTCCACCTTTGCGGGCAACAGAATATTTTCAGGGAACTTTGGCCGATACCCATCATGGTCTTTTTGGTGCATTTGATCTCGCCATAGATCAAGAAAACAAAAGAAGGTGTGTGGAGCACAAGATAAAGAGAAAGTGAATGAAGTGAAAGCAGGCAGGTATGAAAGAGAGAAACTGGGGAACTGCAGGTTCAAGTTCAGATAGTTTTATTTGTCATTCCAGCAGTATACAGTGGTGTACAGTATATAGTGGAACGAGACAACAATCTCCTGAAATGAGATGCAACACAGAACAGTAGCTACACAACATAAAGTTCACATGAGCAACAGCTTGTGCCAAACAACATTACAGTATATGCAAGACAATATACAAGACAATAGACATTAAACATTAAAGAAAACAGTGCAGTTGGCCCACTAGTTGTGTGAGCCACAGTATGCAAATATAATAATTGTACAAAAGTGTACAGTGTGGCGGCACGGTGGCTAAGTGGTTTGCCCCTCAGAACTGAGGATTCTGGGTTCGAGTCCCAATCTGGGCGGCGTTTCGATGTTCTTCCCGTGTCTGCTTGGTTTTCCTCTGGGTTCTCCATTTTCCTCCCACAGTCCAAAAAAATGTATTCAAGGTAAACTTACTGCTCTAAATTGCCCCATATGGTGTGTGAGAGTGTGTGAGTGAGTGGTAAGTGTGTGCTCAGCAATAGACCGGCACCCTGTCTTGGGTTTATCTGCCCAGCACCCAAGACGTCCTCTCCTGGATGGGCATGAGGAACCCCACCGCTACCCTTGTAGAGGAATAAGTGAAAGATAATGAATGAATGAATGAATGAATGTACATTGTATAGCAACTGTTTTTTTTATAGCAGCTATTGTCTATAATGTAAACAGTGTAAACTGTGATTGTGATTATTCAGAAACCTGAAAGCTCGGGGAAAGAAACTTTTGCACAATCTAGATGTAAGGGCCCGGATGGGCCAATACCTTTTTCCAGACAGCAGGAGGGTAAAGAGAGTGTGTGTGAGGAATGTGTGTAATCCTCCACAATGCTGGTTGATTTGCAGATGCAACATGTGATGTGAATGTCTGTGATGAAGAATGGAGAGATAACAATCTTACCTTGTCCTCCTGAAGTCAACAACCATCTCTTTGGTCTTGTCTACATTCAGAGACATGTTCTTGGTACACCAGTCTGTTAAGCGTTGCACTCCCACTTTGTATGCTGTCTCGACCACCACTGTCGCGTCGTCAACGAACCTTATGTTGTGATTGGATCTGTAAATTGCTGCACATTCATGAGTCAGGTTATGAGGGCACCAATGTGCCTTTAAAATTTACCAAACCGTTCTGAAAGACTTTTCCAGCGTGTAACCTGTCCTGCTATAACCTCATCAGGTCCATAAAACTAAATAGATTTTGGAATCAAGACCGTCTGCACCAAACTCAGCCATGTGTGTGCCACGACACAGCGAAGGTAGAACAGAAAGTGTCCTTCCACAAACTTTTTTTTCAGTTTAAATTGTTTATTCTATTTTTTAATGCCTAAAATTACTTTTCACTCACTCAATTATGAACCACACACTCATTCATTCATTACCTTCTGCTTGATCCTTCGTGGGGGAAGGGGGGGTTCTTCTCCTTGCCCATCCTGGAAAGAATGTTCTAGGCCCAGGACAGGGTGCCAATCTGCCACTGGGCACACACTGACACACAGAGTATATAAAGGCAATTTGAGAGCAGCTATTCACCTTGTATCCATGTTTTTGGACTGTCAAAGAAAACACACACGAACACGGGGAAAACATGGAAACTAGCACCCGGATTGCTATTCGAAACTGGATCCCCAGTGTTAAGACGTTAACGTGCTAACCCCTAATCCACCATGCCATCCCATTATGAGCCCTTTTATTTTTTATGTTCCTCTCTCCTCATTTACTTAATGATGTATGATGTACCAACGCTGCAGACGAACTCCACTGACCCTGTTGTAGCAGCAGCAGAGCCGGCGCATATTCCCAGTATTTAATTTGACATAATGTTTGTAAAATTGCTGTTGTGTCGATGCTTTTGTAAAAGCACATGTACCATTTTTCCTGACAAGCTGTAAAGCTCCAGCAGCCATGGACTGAATAAAGCACAGCTCAGATTATGGAGGTCGAGTATAAGCAGCTCGGGGTCAGATAGCCTTGATGATAGATGTACAAAGGTATTTCATTATTAGTACAATAAAGCTCAATCTGTAGCTCCGCAGTGCTGGGGTGTTCACCTCGTGCTAGCTCTGAGGTTAAACATGAAAACCTGTGAGCGTATAAAGATAAGAGCCTTTATGTGAACCTTTATTGCTTTCTTCACCTCCTTGCACCATATTCGAACAAAACATGCACACTTATTTACCACTCGGCCCCTGTCATTTAAAGATTCTGGCTATTTGACATTTGATCAGAAGCTGTAAGTAGTAAACTAAAGAAATTAATTAAATATGAATAAGTGCATTGATTTGGATAAGAATCAGTTATTAACGACTGTATGTAAAGCAGCCCAATTGAAACTTCAGTCTTATACCAACTTATTTCCTGTCGAACCACAGCTGAATGTTAATAATGCAGGTGATAGGTTCATGCATGTAACAGTGGAACAGCAGATACAGAAGATAGACAGATAAAAGGTTTAAAGTCTGTAGATTTTAATATTTGAAGACTTTGTAGCTTAATCTCACTAAAGCAACTCACAACATAACAGCAAAAAAATTCCAAATAAAAGCATTTATTTTCCTCGTTTCCGTACTGAAATGTACTGTAGTAAGGTTTTATAGCAGAGCTGCGCAATTATCTTTCCAAAGGTCCACATGAGAAACCAACAATAACCTGAACTTAACCAAGTTCTATATGAACCTTCTTAATTTAATCATGCTACTGTTAATTAAAATAATAAGAATATTTTATTGCAATCTATAATATAAGGCGCTTGGCGTGTGTCATCTCTATAGCGATTGGTGCACGGGTAGAGGGGAGAGGATGACAAGGAGCACTTGTGAGTCGCGACCCACCATTTAAGAAAGGCTGCATCATATCAAAAAGACATGGTTATGTTTCTAGATTGTTGTCTAACAAGCTGATCTAAGTCTGATGATCTGAAGGAGCTCCTCCACAGACTGGCACTATTATTTGTTACACCTTACTTTAACATTAATACCAACGTACGCAGAACCGTCTGCAAATAGTTTTAAATCCAATAGGAATCCCTGCAATATTCCAAATGAAGCGTAAATTATTTAGTGAAGAGAAAGTGGAAAGAAACGGCGAAGTGCTTGAAAGCCCCAGGAAGTCCATGAAATCTAATAGGTAAGATAAGATGAAAGATTGCCGATCAAATGGAGTGTGATATCTCATCTCGGTATCAGCGGACCTCTAAAGCACAGCGAATTTAAGAGCGCAGATCTCGTTCTTCCCGTCTCATCAATCTGGCTTATGCAAATGCTCCTGCTGTAATGTGGTTACACTCGGTCAGATGGGAGATTACTGATTATCATAGTGCAGGTTGTTTAAGCCACGTATATATTACTGTTCCTCATGCTGCGGGTAAAATCATCAAATTCCCTTTGATCTAAAGTGTGTGGGCGTCTCAGCACCACATCTGCAAGGCATCCAAACTTTGGTCCCACTGTGGAAGCTGTGGTAGACTGTGGTGGTGTTTGCACTGAACGCAGACAGACCTCTGAAGCATGAAACCCCAAAAGAGCAAGCTGAGGTGAAAGTGGTAAGATTAATACACTTCCCAACCACTTTATTAGATACAGCTTCTTGTTTCTACCCTAATTTTTTTCCATTTTAACAGTTTCACTTCTGCTTATCCTCTAGTAGGGTTGTGGGAAGGTTCCCCTTACCCCTCAAGGAAAGAACATTTTGGCGCTGGACAGGGTGATAGGTGTAATTTCAGAGCCCCCATTTTACCTTAAATCTATGTGTTTGGACTGTGGGAGGAAACTGGAGAACCCAGAGCAATCACACATAGACACATGGAGAACATGGAAACTTCACCCAGACCAGGATTCAAACCTGGATCCCCAGCGCTGATAGTTGTACAGGTTAAACACTATGCCACTGTGCTGCCCTGAGTATAAACCACCAGTATATATGAAAGGAGCTCTGCTCTCAAGGTACTGGTTTACTTTCAGTTCCTAGAATTAATAAAGTTACTGCTGGAAGAAAAGCGTTCTCAACTTTGAAAGAGCCTTCCTGTTTGTGATTCTGACTCACTATCATTCTTTAAAAGTAGATCACAAATTACCTAACATTTATAGTTGGGGTCAGAACACAGGTTTGATACAGAATTCCTGGAGCAATGACAATTAAAGGTCTTGCTCAAGATCCCATATTTGAACCCAGAACCCTTAGACTGCTAGCCAAACACCCTAATCACAGTCTGTCCAGTCATTTCACCTCTTTACCCAACCTATTATTAGTAGAGGGCGTGGCATTGAAATGCTCTAATCAGTAATGCCGGAGTGACATGCTGCACTGTGTGTCAAACACTTGTCTGTTTTTTTTTAAGTGTCGTCTTGTGGTATCGCCAGCTTTTCGTCCATGACATGATTATTGGATGGAACCTGGATTTCTGTTGGACAGAGAGTGTTGCAGTCCAATACGATGGACTGGAATTATAGTTTTTCCAATCGATGATACAGATAACTGATCTGTACACAATCTGTACATGACTGTCCTACACTGTTAATGCTGCTCATCTGCTTAAGAAGGATGAGTTCTCCACTAAGCCTTGGTCCCCACAAGGTTTCTTTCTAAAAACAACATAGAGTTTTTTCTTGCCACTGTTGCTTCGGCTTGCTCTTTGGGGGTTGAAGCTCATAACACTATAAAGCTGCTTTTGCTACTGTTGTAAAAAGCCATATATAAATAAATTACTAGAAAATTAATTTAAATAGGTGGCATGGTAGCCTCTCAGCGCTGGGGAATCCCGGTTTAAATCTCAATCTGGGTGAAGTTTCCATGCTATATTTTTATATTATATTTGGTCATCATTTTGCTGATGGTTAAGTCCAGAACACAGGGTTGATACAGAACCCTGGAGCAATGAGGGTTTAAGGGCCTTGATCAAAGACCCACACTGGTAACTTCAGAGGGCCTGGGATTTTAACCCACAACCTGTAGATTGATAGCCCAACACTCTATCCACTGAGCTACCACACATGTTCTCCCCGTGTCTCCCCGTGTCTGTGTTGATTTTCTCTGGGTTTTCCGGTTTTCTCCCACAGACCACAAACATGGATTTAAGGTTAATTGAATGCTCTAAATTTACCCATATAGACTGTGTGTGTGTGTGAGTGTCTGGCCAGCGATAGATTGGCGCCATGTCCTGAGTGTATCTACCAAACGCCCAAAACGTTCTCCTCTGGATGGGCATGGGAAACCTCCAGCAACCGTAGTAGAGGAATAAGCGGAAGATTTTAGGATTCACATCATACTGAAGAGACCAAGTCAGACTACTCCTTTGTGAGGTTCCCAAAGAATTCTATTGCCGAACTGGTCATTTTACAGCCCTTGGAAGCTAATAAAGTTTGTTATGCTTGTGTTCTGTCAGTTCTAAGAACTATAAAAATGTTCCTCCAAGCTTAAAGCGCCTCATGTTTCATGTGGTATCTTTATGGACCTTGCGCTTAAACACAAATTCTCTTTTTAGAAACCTTTCAGTGGTCAGAAGAGTGCGAAATTCGGTATCTTTAAAGTGTCTAATTGGTTTCAGATCTGTTCCATCAGGAAGACGGTGTTTCCAAAACATACAGCCAAAGTCATAGAGATGTAAATCCAAAATGAAGAAGAAGAAACAACAGATGTTCATGATCTCCAGAGTCAGTTATCTTCTTTTCCACATACTGCACATTCAATATATAATTCACAGAAGGACTAGAACCCAGCTGTTACTCGTGAACTTCCGGCTTCTTCTTTGCAAAGTACTGAGTTACAACGAGCATTATTACTGCAGCTCTGATTATGTTGAGCTGAACTGGTTGAGCAATTACATAGGTAGAAAAGATGATGGGGGTGGGAATAGTAAGTCAAAGGAGCAAATTGCTGGTGGGGGGTCATCCAAAGGGCCATAAAGTAACACTTAAACTCCTAAAAATGGCAGCAGAGTCAAAGATGTGAGTTACATGGCAATTAGAGTGGACGCTGCCCTGACTTTCCTCCTCAGCAGGAGAGGAATCATTACTGCACGCTGCTCTGCAATTAATAGGTGCATTACATTGTGTTATGCGCCTCCCTTTTTCCCCTGTCGTTTTTTTTAGACCCTTTTCCTTGTACAACATGGCAGGGCCGGTGACAAGCATTTTCTTTCCTCTGACAGCCCTACACACATCTACACATCCTCCACAGCATCTCGAGGTGGGGAGTGAGATGGCCTCACTTTGCTTGACAAGTTCGCACTTTGCTTGTCAAGCGCGTAGTGACAGGGACCATCATTGTCTAAGCCCTGATAGCAGCCTGTGCCTCCATCACCCACTCATGAGTGGCAGGTATCCCCTTTTAAAGTGATTCATCATCCATTGCATGGTGCTCTCCCCTCGTTTACTTGCAGCATGCTGATGGATGAAAGGGCAAAAGGGCAGCACAGAGATAAATCTGGATCTGTCTATCCATCTATCAATCCATCCATCCATTTATCTACCTGTCTGTCTCTCTATGCTGGTCATTATCTTTCTCACGCCCCATGTACGTTTCTTTGACCAACATCTCTGAGGTCAGTGTTTTTTTTAATCCATGCAAGCTGTAAACTATGACTTTATGGGGTAGTCGACATTCTAATTCATCACATTGGTCTTTAATAGTGTTAAAATTTGAGCCCATTGGTTTCTGTAAACTGGTTTAACCAGCTGATAGATCCCTGATTGATGTTTTTACATTTTCGTTTTCAAGAATAAATCTGTTGGCAAGGCAAGTTTATTAATAGAGCACCTTTCAAAGTGCTTTAAAGAGTAGTCAAAAATAGTAAGAGCCATTAAAATAATAAAAATAGTGAATTAAAAAAAAGAAAAATATAAATAAAAAAAATAGTGCAATAATAGAAAAAATAAAAAAAATTAAAATTGTAAAAGAAAATATAATTAAAACAAACAAACAAAGAAAAAAAATAGCAGATAGTGCAGAGTAAATTAAACTGAACTATAAGCTTGCTCAAAAAGGAATGGTTTTAGTCTAGATTTAATAAAAGCATCTAAAGTCATGGCTCTTTTAATGTTTACATTCAGCTGATTCCATTTAAGACCGGCAGCTAAAGCAGCTAAATGCTGCTTCTCCAAGTTTAGTTCTCATTTGGGCCGGGACTAATAGACCAGTTCCTAAAGATCTGAGAGTTCTGCTCAGCTCATATCTCTGTAGCAGATCTGATAAATACACTGGTCCTACACCATTAAGACATTTATAGACCAGCAACAACACCTTAAAGTCTATTTTGTAACTGACTGGTAACTAGTGTAAGGACTTCAGAATGAGGCTGATGTGATCTCTTCTTTTGCTTCTGGACAAAACTCAATGACAGCTGCATTCTGAATCAACTGAAGCTTTTTAATTGTCTTTTTTGGAAGTCCACTTGGAAGACTGTTGCATTAATCAAATAATGCTTGAGATAAAAGTGTGAAAATGTTTCTTCAGGTATGGTTTAGTCTGTAAATTATTAATATTACTGATATTCTAAAGATGGTAAAAGGCTGATCTAGTAACTGATGTAACATGACGACTGAAACTGACATCTGAGTCCATTATTACACCAAGGGCCTGTTCTTTAGATTTAAGGGCTTTTGATTCCAGATTTGAAGCAAACCTGTGTCCCTCATTGCTGTTCCCAAATAAAATAATCTCTATTTTATCTTTATTCAACTTCAGAAAGTTGTGACCCATCCAGTTAGTAATGGGTTTAAGGCACTTATGAGTCAACTGGACCAGAGTCATTATTGGACGGGGCCACATAAATCTGAGTATCATCTGCATAGCTGGGATAGGAAAGCCCATAGTCTCGTAGAATCCACCAAAGGGGAAGCATGTATGAATGAAATGATAGTGCACCTAGGAGAGAACTCTGGAAAACAGCACAGGTCACTGACACCTTCTCAGAAATATCAATTTCTATTTCTCCAAAGTAGTTCCTTCCTTCTAGGTATGAGGTAAACCACTTTAGGGCTGTTCCAGAGAGTCCGACCCAGTCTACAAGTGTATATATAAGAATTGTATGATTAATGGCATCAAAAGCAGCACTGAGATAAAAAAAGTAGTAAAAGATATACCTTTGTGTTAAGACAAATGTTATTAATGACAGGTAGCGTTTCAGGACTGCAGGTGGAGGGTTTGAGATGAATGACTGTGTCCAATAGGATTTCATCATTAAAAGTACAGAAGTCTGACATTTTAACTAAGGTGTCATTGTGTAATGATGGAGCGGGTCCAGGTCCATGGTTGGATAAGGATGTGGTAATTGCTCGTCTAATGTTTTGGATTTTAGTACTAAATAAGAATGCAAATTCATTACATCTCTCAGTTTGTTACCAGTTCAGGAACCATTTGCGGGGGTGATTTTATAAGTCTGTCGACCACAGTCAGACTGAAGAGGATTCTGCTGTTGTTAATGTTTTGTTGATCATGCCAGAGAAATAGGATTGCCGTGTTTTTCAAATTGTTGTGTTGTATTGACGTAGCCTGGCTTTGAAAATTTCTTTGTGAATATGAAGGCTGGTTTTCCTCCATCTACGTTCTGCCCTGCAACATTCTTTTTTTTGAACTTGAACTTCAAAAGCATTTTTCCATGGTGCTTTCTATTTGCAAGACACCACCTTCACTTTAAGTGGTGTAAACTCATCCAAGACACCAACAATTTTTGAATTAAAACTGTCCAGCAGAGCATCAACAGAGTCAAACTGTTCACATGGTTTAGTGCACATTTGGCTCATAAAAAGTGTAGGTATGCAGTCATTAAAAATCCTTTTCTTGACACAGACCAGTCTGCATGTGATATCTAATGAGGCCCACATTTCGAAGAGCATA
Organism: Xyliphius kryptos; assembly: GCA_025769995.1. NCBI lineage: Eukaryota > Metazoa > Chordata > Actinopteri > Siluriformes > Aspredinidae > Xyliphius > Xyliphius kryptos. Next base: position 8,626,987 of record JAOUQT010000011.1, on the reverse strand, counting down.
CAGTAGTGACTTGACAATGCGACATCCTTCATAGAGGCTGAAATGTTCAGACTCTTTGAGATAACCAGGTCCAGAGTGTGACCCTGAGAATTTGTAGCACCTTAAACATGCTGTGAAAGACATGTGATGTGGCATATTCTTCTTTAAACTCAAAAACTTGAAACAAAATTTTAAAACTTAAAACACTTTAAGTAAAAACACAGCAGCAGCTGCACAACCTCTCTTGCTCGTTGTCACCTTTAGACTACAGGAACATCAAAATAGGCTCTAGAACTGTTGGACGAAGTACTGTCTTTTGCTGTTTCCACACTATTTTTACATTTTTATTAGTTACCCATGTTTCTGTTAACCATCTGGACAACATATTTTAGCATTAAAAATGAATATGATAAAAATATAATGTCAATATTTGGTGTGAGAGGGGGACATGCAGAATACTCACAGAACAATCTTTGTGTCTTTTACTTAGCAATTCAACCCAGGTGTTTCTTACTGTGAGGTAAAAGCATTAAGTATCGCACCACCAGTTTGATCTTATGAATAAATTAGCGGAATACACGTTGAGATTTTGATAACAACTTGAAAGTTGAAAGGCAGTGGTTTTGAATGAGTGATGGCTTTGGAGTTTGTACATTTCAAATGAACTTATTATTATAGCGTGAGCTTTAGGGCAATAAAAAATCTGAGATCAATATGTGGAATGAATATAGTGTGAGTTGTTACTTTGTCCATGTGGTTGCTTACATGAATTTATCAGTAGGTTTTCCAAGTACATGATAAAATGATAGGGCCAAGTTTCAGCTTTGTAGGTACTCGCCAAGACCCCAATCCATCCGAGGTGTTGCATTCGGTGACGATAGCGAATGAACAATCAAACGTAGTAAGTCGCTTTGGATAAAAGTGTCTGTTAAATGACAAAATTTAAATGTAAAATGGTCAAAAAAAGTCCCTCGAAATAGTGTTCGAAGAATTATGATTTTCCGTCAGTTCGCATGGATTAGAAATGTCTTCCACCAATCTTGAGTCGAGAACTACGAAAAAAGTACCTTTAGGACTGAAAATGGCTTTTGTTTTACTGTCTGTAGTGTCTGTCTATGCTGTAGAATTCTGACTATTTTTCACTAACGCTTTGCTATTCATTAAATAGACGTGCTGCGCACATTCAGTCAGCTATATAACGTATATTATTTACACAGTGAAAAAGACATCTGATTCTAATGGGCCTGTGTTTTCTCTTCAAGCGGTTTACATGAAAGGGCTTCTGTGTTCAGTAATTACCTCGCTGTATGCTTGGAAAGACTTGAGTGTGTGTGTGTGTGTGTGTGTGTGTGTATGTTAAAAGAGAGAACGAGAGAGTGAATGCAAGCCAGCGAGGCCCTTTATTGTCTCTGTGTGATTGGGTTAGATCTTATTGGCTGAGCACACTCTCAGATGTGTGAAATAAGCCGTTGTTAGTTGCGAGTTAGCCTCAGGGCAGCCGCTTGCTCATCACTTCCAGCATCCCGCTGGGGCTGCCAACATTAACTTCCCTAAACACTGCTGGTAATCAGACGCCCAGGAGAGGGAAGAAAAAAAGAATAATTATCACGGGTGATTTCCATAGCTCTTGTCTTCAGCCGCAGACAGCCGCTTAGAGTCTAATCAAAAGTTAATCTGGTAAGAGAGAGCTGCTCGATGGAGCTTTCTCTTATCCAGGGGTTTGTTTCACAAGGCTTTGGCTGGCAGACGTTTGTCTTCACTTTTTGCCTTTAAATGTAAAGACAGACATGTGCAATGGATTTAAATGTAAAGCACATATGAATAAGTCAGAATTAAAATGTCAGTTTAAACAGGATTTTAGTTCAAGTTTATCTATGATATAAGGTGTTGGTTTCTGTCATCTCTTAAGGTGTAGGAGCGGAGGGGATGACACATGGCGGTTGGCGTATAGTGAGTGGTGCACGGGAATAGTGGAGGGGATGACGGGCAGCTGCTAATGTGAAGCTAATGCTGTAAGGCATGCTATGGGCTGTGCCTCAACAGCAAAGAAGATATCTGACTAAATGTACGTGATCCCGCAGCACCACTTTGCATCCCGAAAAACTTAAATAAAAAGAGAATTGAAGGAAGTTGTCTTGTCAAATAAGCTAATCAGTGAGTAACTTCAATGAAATATGAGCCTGTACCCACAGAAAAGTGACAGCAGCAGCAAAAAAAGTCTCTTATAAGTTGTTTTGTAAAGAAAAAAACTTTAAGAGGACCATCTGTCTTAAGAAACGGTGGTGTAGTGGTTAGCATGTTTTAGTTAGTTGTTATCACATGTTCTACCTGTTTTTCTCTGGGTTTACCAGTTTCCTCCCAAAGACCAAATTATTGGATTTAAGGTAAATTGGTTGCTCTAAATTGTTCCTATATAATATGTGCCCATTGATGTAATGGCACCCTGTCCTGTGTGTATCTGCACCAGCACTGGAAATGTTCTCCCTTGGATTCTTCCACATTATGGGGATGTATACTAACTATGTCCTAGAAACCCTTGTGGAAACTCTACCCAGATTGGGATTCAATGTTAATCCCTAAGACACCGGGCTGCCCACAAACGTATTGTTTGATTAATTCATATATTATTTTCTACTTCACCCTCTATGAGGATCACGGTGGGGTTTCCTATGTGTGAGTGAGTGTGGGCCCAGCGATGGATTGGCACCCTGTGCTGGGTGTATCTGCCAAGAAAACGAGACTTTCTCTCATGGATGGGCAGACACATTTACATTACATTTACATTTAGTTATTAAGCAGACGCTTTTATCCAAAGCGACTTACAAGGATCCCAACTTAGTTGGGGTCAGAATACAGGGTTGAAACAGGACCCAGGAGCAGTGAGGGTTAAGGGTCTTGCTCAAGGACCCACTTTGGTAACTGCAGTGGACCTGTGATTTGAACCCCCAACCTTCTGATTGATAGTCCAACACCCTAACCACTGAGCTACCACTCCCAGGACAGGACGCCAATCCATTGCTGGGCACACACTCACTCACACACTATATGGGGCAGTTTAAAAGCATGTTTTTGGGATGTGGGAGGAAAGCGGAGAACATAAAAACTCCACCCAGATTGGAATTCGAACCAAAGGAAAATCGGAAATCCAAAGTGCTGGGAGGCAAGTGTGCTAACCACTAAGACCTTGTGCCTTTCAAATGTATACATTTAAAGCAAAATTTTAAAGCCATTTTCCTCATTGTTATCATCGCCTCAGGACTACGGTCTGAGAATAAACGTGGAGAAACGCCAATGTCGTGTCAATGTGCTTGGCTTTTATTCGCGTGAGGTATACGCAGGCTGTCCAGCAGACTGGTCTGTATTTCAAGCCTCACTGCTTACGCCGTTATTATTCATTTCTGAAATGATGCATCCAATCGTCGCCGCTCGAGATGAAATTAAATAAATGCAATATGCAAATGCATGCCTAAGCTAATTAGAGCAGGCAGAATGACAATGAGCGAGGAACACAATTAATCAGGAGGCTAAAGGTTGGGGACAGATTGTTTTTCAATTCCAGCTCTTTGTAGTCGACATTAAATCCTGTCCTCATCCATTCAGCCCCGAAAAACAAGAAGCTGTATTCAGTAGAGTTTTATTTACAACTATCTGTCAGGTATTTAATCATTTATGAGCCATAAAATATTGCAGTTTAGATTTAAATACAAAGCAACTGCAACTGTATGTGCATATAT
>JAOUQT010000011.1:8590497-8600584 GCA_025769995.1 Xyliphius kryptos | reverse complement strand
TTCTAGGAAACATTCTGATACAGAATATCTGTCAAATTGCTTAAAAGGGTCAGCAGTGGCCCAATGAATAGGGCAGAGGTATGTGGATTGAAAAGTCACCAGTTTGAGCCCCCACTACAGGCAAGTTAAAGCTTTAGTGCTGTTCAGCAAAAAACTATTTTATTTTTTTTTATTTTTGATTATTGATCCTCGTAGGGAAATTATTCTCCACATTTAACCCAGCCAGGTGCCCCATAGAGGCGCTCTGGGATTCTCAAACGCTGCTCCGAGTGTTCCAAGTGCACCACCGGGATGGGTTTGAGAGTATATTTCCCTACAGGAATCAATAACATATCTGTATATTAACGAAAAAGGTTAGAGATTAAAGTTCTGTCCCCACTCCAGACAATTCACAGCTGAAGTGCTGTTGAGAAAAGAACCCAACCCTACACTGCACCCTGTGCACCTCAATGCGAGGGCAGCACACTGATCCGGGTGTTCCAAGTGGACCCCGAAGATGGGTTAAATGCAGAGACATATATTTCCCTTCAAGGACCAACAAAGTGTCTATATACATATTCACAAACTATAACACTGCCAGTTTGATGCCCACACCAGGCAAGTTATGGCTCAGCACCAATAACGTGCACACACACACACACACACACATTATATATATATATATATACACACACACACACACACACACTAAAAAATTAAATCTAATATGTATTTCACAAGACATTATAAAATGTGAATTATAAAAATATAAAGAATTATAAAGGGTCTGACAGAAATCACTGAAACACGTGACTGAAAATATATGCTAATTATTCAACACGTATATATATAATTATATTTTACGTGTTTAATGATTTACGTTATTTATTATTAAAATAACATTTTTCATACAAGCGCCATCAAGCTAACTGCTCGGCACTGCCGCGTGCACTCAGCCCGTTAGCTACCATGCTAACTACATCCGACCCAAACGAAACAATTCGACCAAACCCTTCAAACTGTTCCACAACTTCCTGTTTTCCTACTTCATGGAGTCTGATAAAACCCTTAAATGTCACGTTTGTTCAACTACATGCTTTAACTTTGTGTCTAAATCTGTTATTTTGTGGTCGCTTTCGGCCCGGGTACACACCATGACGACGCTGTCGGCGGAGCTGCGCGAGAGAAAGGAAGTAGAAAAAAATTACGTCCGCTTTGTGTCCGGACGCTTCTTCTTCGGCTGCTTCATGTAGACACTAAAGTCATACGCCATTGTTGTTGTGTCTCATTGTCGCCACCTGCTGGATGTGGCCTAAAGCAAGACACTTGTGTTCAAATAAGAATGACTGGTGTAGTGGTAGTGTTGTCGCAGCACAGAAAGAAGGACCGGGGTTCGATCCCTGGGTAGGGGCGACCTGGGAAATTTATGTGTAGGGTTTGCATGTTCTCCCCGTGTTTGTGCGGGTTTTCTCCCGGTATTCAGATGTTTCTTGACGCATTCTAAAGACATGCATGATAGGATAATCGGTGTCTGTATAGTAGCCCTTAGTGTGGTGTATGTGTGTGACAGTGTGCGTATGTGCCCTACAATGGCTTTGCACCCTGGGAGAACATGCAAACGCCACATAGCAATTTCCCAAGTTTCCTCACTCGGGGTTCACACCCAGGATCTTGTTGCTCTGGGTCCACAGCACTATCCCCTGTGCCACCAGAAACAGATCTAACATAATATATAGAGAAGGTTAAAAAAGAACTAATCTATACGAGCAAGTGTCAGCCGTGGCTAAATGGATAGAGGACTGGGGACCAAGAGATCACCGGTTCAATTCCCTTTCTAGGCAAGTCCTGGCTGAAGTGATGTTGAGCAAGGCACCCAAACCCCAACTGCTTCCTGTGCGCCTCACTGGAGCAGCACACTGCTCCGGATGTTCACACCTGGATGAGGTTAAATGCAGAGAAATAATTCTAAGCCTAACCGAGTCTAAGAATGGCTTATGCACATGAAATTGTGACTTTATCTCAAAGGCTTTGCTTGGCTGGTTTGTCCGGTGCTATTCGCAGATCTGGAACATTCTCCAGCAGATGCAGCAGAAAACAGCACCATATCTCCAAATGTGTGTGTCCAAAGCATATCTTATATAATCATATAACTAGTTCCAGGACACGTGAACTTGAATCAGACAGTTTTCCAAATAATATTCGCCAGTGTTACGCAGGATTGGATTTTATAGCTCAGGAACCGAAATCATACAAACATCATTGCCATTGGCAAGATAAAGGGACTAGTGGATGGGTTCAGGTTTGTCAGGCGGCTTGTTCGACCAGTCTCTAGATGGGACAAAGGATAAATTAGATGAAAAAACAGTGCAGACAGTACTGATCTGGAAGTTTCCGGTAGTAGCAGTTTAACTTGTAACCACCGGTGAGGTCATTAATAGAGAATACAATTTAAAAAAGTCAAATGTGTAGATCTTGGAGTGGCCTAGGGTTGTTCCCGCCCAAGTGCTCTGAATTGAGAACCGTGTGGTTTGAAGTTAAAGCTATGAGGAGACTGGGTGGGTTGATGGGTGGAGCTGCAGCTTTAAGGGCTATGTAAAATATGTCTGCAGCATGCTGCGTGTCCATAGAGCTACAGACAGAAGACCCAGGTAAGTACCTTTCATTGAGCTCCCTGGACACGTGGAGAACATTCAAACGCCACGTTTATAATATAACGTGAATTGTTTTCATGTTTCAGGAAAACTGAATAAAAATGAAGAGGCTATCTGATGATAATTCCAAATACCTGACGAGCTTCGAGCAGTTGCTGGAACGTTCAGAGGAACACAAGTACATGATCGAATTCATCCATGAGAGACTCGGAGACATCCTGAGCAGGTACACACTCACAGCATCAGCACTCATAGACACATATGGAGCAGTCATAGGCTTGTAATTAAGGAACTGGCCTTGCTACCAGAAGGTCCCCAGTTCATTTTCCTGGGCTGGAGTGCCCTTATAAAAGGCGCCTAATCCTTGGTTGTCCCCCTGTCCAAATATTTTCTGTAACATTGATAACAGGTCATGTTACATGTTAGTCTGCTTGATCCATTCTACAACCTTTGACACTTGTTTGGGGGACATCATTCTCTCCCGGGGTCCAGTCCAAGGTGATAGTTTGAGTTAATGCTACACAACACTGTACCTTGTTCATTATCGCAGATTTTACCAGGTACTTGATCAGTGTCCTCTCATTTCAAAGCTAGACCACTTCGAATCCATCCATGCTGGTCTTCAACATTCCTACGTCAAGCCGTGCCACTCCCTTACCGCGTAAACGCAACTGGCTTCCTGTAGCAGACCGGCTAAATAACAATATTCTGTCACTAGCCAACAAAGCCAAAAAAAGATCCAGAGTGATGTGCTCCCAGGGATCCTCAACTTGACCCACCATCATTCAGGATACATGGGGGCAAGCATGCAGACTTTTCCCAATCGCAATGTGGTGTAACAAACCCGTTTAGATGATCTGAACGTCCGAATTGCTTCATATGTGGTTGGTAATGTGTAATATATGTGAAATCATATACTCCTTACACGCTGTCTCCTTCTGACCTGTGTAGCATCGGAGCAGGAGAACCCAGTCTGAACGTGATGGGATTGGGAAGCGGGTCAGGTAAAACTATTTATCAGTCTATGGTGTTATAATGTAATCAGACCAGTGTTCCAGACTTATCCCACATCCTTGATGCTATACACCACTTACCGTGGTCTGGCAGAAGATCTAGAGTACCATGGTCTAGTCCATTCTTTTCACGCTGCTTTCATCATCTCTATTAGATATTTTCATCATCTCTATTAGATTCTGACATCTTTCTCCAGGTGAGCTCGATCTGGAAATTCTCAAAGTGCTGCATGAAAAGCATCCAGATGCCAAAGTGCAGAACGAGGTGGTGGAACCCAGTGGCGACATGCTTAACAAATATAAGGGTACGAATAAACACAGATGTCTTTTTATTGTCTTTTAGCTTTGCTTTGGGTTGTTTAATAGTTACGGCTGATGGGTTTATAATAGTTTTCATCTTTGTGCCAAAATGGACGTACTGACGCAGGAATATTTGCTCCTAGCATTGCTACGGAAGACACCGGGTCTTGAGTTCGCCACTTTTAGGTGGAATCAAATGACTGCTACAGAGTTCGAGAACAACTGGAAGAGAAGGAACTCGGAGAAAAAGATGCACTTCATTCACATGATTCAGGTTCTTTTCCTTTCATTTCTTATTTTCTTTACCACCTTATAGTCAGTGAAAGACGTTGCCAATCCACATGGCATTTGGTACGCTCGTAGCCCCCCCATATTCCTAATATGCCAAATAGCTATAATATGGGTCATCTGTGGCTAAATGGATAGGTTAGAGGTCTGTGGATCAAGAGATCGCAGGTTCAATCCCTACTCTAGGCAAATCATGGTTGAAGTGCCGTTGAGAAAGGCACCCAACCCCCAACTGCCCCCCGTGTGCCTCAATGGGTGTTCACACCTGGATGGGTTAAACGCGGGGGATTAATTCCAAATGGGATTAAAAAAAAATAAAATATGAGATAATTAGTTTTGTCCCATGTGCGTATTCATCTCTGAGCTTTGCCCGGGTTTGATTCCTGTGTTGAATTTGCATGTTCTCTCTGTGTTTTCTCTGTGGTTTCCTTCCACATTCCAAAGACATGTGCATTAGGTTAATTCTCGTCTCTAAAGTGGCCCTTAGTGTGTAAATGTGTGTGGTTCCTGCCCTTGAGCCCAGAGTTGCCAGTTGGGCTCCGGCTGACCCGGGACCCAGTGTGGATTGATAGATGGTACTAGTAGATGGTCTCTATGAGGTGCATTATCTCACTTGTGGAGTAGTGTCAATACTTTGGATCATTTTTTTTAGAGTAGCCGTCTCATAATAAGTCTCATGTCTCACCCATTTTCAGTCTGGATATGCCAGCATTTTAATGTCTCTAATGATGCCAGCTTGGAGGCAGTTAGTTAAGACACTTCTGGCTTAATGCGTCTTAGAGGATGTTATTTTTCATTCAGATTCAGAATCAGATAAGTTTATTTGTCCCCGGGGGGGCAAATAAGGGCAGACAGAGCAAAAAAAATAAAAAATAATAAAGGGCGACAAGGTGGTGCAGTGAATAGCGCTACAGACTTACTGCAAGAAGATCCCAAGTTCGAGCCCCGGAGTGGGGCGACTCAGGAAATTTCTGTGTGGAGTTTGCATGTTCTCCCAGTGTTCACATGGGTTTTCTCCGGGACACTCCGGTTTCCTCCTGCATTCCAAAGACATGCATGATAGGTTAATTGGTGTCTATAAATTGCCAATTAGTGTGTGATTGTGTGTTTATTATATGTGTATTATATTTATTATATGTGTAAATATGTAACCATGTTATGTGTTTGCTGCCTTTTGGCCAGGACTCCCTTTAAAAAAGAGGTTCTTAATACCAATGGGATATTTTCTGTTAAAATAAAGAATGAAAAAATAAAAAAGTCCCCAGATGCATTATCTGTCAAATCATCTTTAAATATGTATGTTATAATCATTACCTTCTTAGCAATGACAAGGCACATCTGAAGTACCATAGTCACATAAACAGACAGTTTCAGCCTGGAGCTCTAATAGAACACTATAGCTTTTATACTGCACTGTTGATGTCAATGGATCATTTGTGTGATAAATGAAATAAAAGATAAGGCCAACTAAAGATAAGAGCTTTTTTTCCTTATGACTTATCAAAAGTCAGTAGCATCCATAATGTTGCTCGGGATATTTTAAAATATGCATTAACCGTTATGAATAATTCATCCCTATTTGCCTTCGTTCCATTACAGACTATTACAACTGGTGGTGTATTGACCAATAAATTGTTTTTGACATTAATATGGATTCTTTTTACATTAGGTTTTAACTGGAGTTAAAGGTTTGCTTATGCATTTTACACTGTTAGACTAGGAGCCCAGTGATTGGTTTATTCTCATTAATATTTATAAATAACATCATATATTTGAAATATGACAGCAGAAATATTACTATTAGATTATATGGTTTATAAATAAAAAAAACTTATTTTTACATTTTTATTATAGTTTTTTTGATTTATTACAGATTTATTTGCTCATGAATTTGTATTACAAAGTTCTGGATGTATTTATTTAAAATATTATATTGTTCCATTATTTAGCTGATTGGTAGAAGACAGGTAGTTAGGCCGGCGCAGTGGGTAGTGCTGTCGCCTTACAACAAAAAGGACTTGTTCTTGAAAATTCTGTGTAGAGTTTGCATGTCTCCCGTGTTTATGTGGGGTTTCTCTAGGTGCTCCAGTTTCCTCCCACATGCACGTTGGATTATAACGTTGGGAAGATAATAAATGAATGAATGAATATAAGGTAGTCCATAACTAATCAATTATCCCTTTTGTCATGTTCTTGTCATCTGTGTGATATGTATTTAATGTATGTGATTTATCATTATTTGAACCTCAGCCCCCTTACCCTTGGCTAATTTTCTGTGAGCAGTATACACAGGAACACATTTTCAGTAACTCCACACTATACACACCCCTACAAATTTATATTACACTTGTTGTTTCTGGGTCCACTCTCATATCAAGTTGGCAAAGTTCAATATTTTACTGATAACTATTAACAGGCACACTCTCCATATTATTTTGATACCAAAATAGTGAAGATTACTCTGAAATTTCGGGACTAGTGCGTATCTGTATAAGCGTTCATGAGTTAGGGCTGTTTTGTCATTTGTTGCCATTTTCTTATTAGTATTCATTCACATATAGCAGCTTTGTTGTTTACAAAGTTCAATATTTTATTAATAACTATTAATTAACAATTATTTTAAAACCAAATATTTATCTGAAAACTTCTGAATTTTTTTTCAGTGGAATATTTTTCTGAATTATAAGATCACATTAACGTTATCAATCATTCATTATTATATTATATTATATATTGTATTTTATTATTATTATTATGATAATTGCTACTATTATTATTATTATTATTATTATTATTATTATTATTATTATTATTGTTGTTATTGTTATTGTTATTATTATTATTATAGTTATTTCAATTTCTACCGTGTTCACTTCAATTGCCTTACCATCATAGACTCTTCTTACACAAGTGCACTTTACTGTTTCTGTACTGTTTTCTGTGTCTGTTAGTAATAGCTTTAGTTAGTTTAGTTAGTATTAGTTAGTTAGTATTAGTGTTAACCTTATGTATAATGTCTGTAATGTCATCACCGGGGGACAGTGATAAACGTAATTTAGATTACTTTGTATGTCTAGAACATGTAAAAAAATTGCCATTAAAGCCTACTTTGACTTTGACTTTGACATTTTTGTTCTTTGAGTTTGAGTTTAAATTGTTCAGCCAGGATTACATCAAGACATTCAGTCTGAATTGTACCAATTGAGGGCGAAGGGATGTTCTGTAGAGGTGTGGATGGACAGCCAGTGCTATTACAGCACTATTTTCTAAATATGATCTAGCAGAGAATTATCATAGGTATTAACCAGAAATACTGACTAGGTTGCTTGTAAATCGGCAAAAGTAAATATCAGGTAAGAATGCAATAATGCATTTGGTCTACCAGACCATCATTGCATTTTTATATCTACAAAAACGTATGCAATACAAACACATGGTATTTACCTTTGCCGATAAACACTGTATGAGAAAAAAATGAACACCATACAAGGGTTAAAATATACTCTCAATTACGGTGGCATGGTGCTGTGCTGCTGCCTCAAAGCCAGGATGATTCCTGGGTAGTCTGTCCTTTCTGTGAGTTAGCTCAAATAATTGGTCTCTATAATATCTGTAGTGTGATGGTGCAATAAAGTGCCATAAGAAAGAGTGGCCCCAGTCCCTGTTCTTGATAAAAACACATTGTTCCTTGTATGGCTAAATACATTAATCATTACACACATTATACAGAGCGTATAGTGATGTTGCCACGATGTGTAGGCTCATCTCGATTAAAATACTTGTATGCAATCTCTTTTATGTTATATTTGATTTTATATTTAAGCATAAAATATCTATAAATAATATAATTATAGAGAAAGTAAACTTAGAGTGATGATTAATGTTAACTACATAAGCCCTCCTGGAGAAAACTTTCTTCCAGCTGTCTGCTTGGGTTTCATCCAGGTTAACTGACATACCTGTTCAGAGCAAATCAATTAGTGTATGTGTTTTGCTGAATGATTATTGCCTGTAATTGTAAAATTGATTGGGTGTTCCTGTGCAAATTCTCTCATTTTACACACATTGTTCTTAGGAGGCATTGGCTCTTCCACCTTATTGTCTGCAATAAAGTATATTAACAATGGAAAGAAAAAAATATATAGTTTATATATATTATATATAGTTATATCTGCTGTCTAATTGCTACACCATATGAAAAGGAGTATTTAAAGTATATTGCAATGTTAGTTCATACAAATAGCAGAGGGCGGAATTAAGGAAATCATGCACTGTGTTCTCTAAGCCTTTTAGTGTGTTAAATATTAAAGGTTTTAGTTAAATAAATTCCAAATTAAACAGCATTATTCACACATCGCTTGTCTTCTTTGAAAAATACAATTATATTCTGTTATGTTGGCTGATTGTGTAAGACATAACTTACAAGACATTTGACTTGTTTTTGCTTATAACTATAGCACTGGGGTCGAAGCCTGCTCTTAGAATTAAACCCACTGTTATTGGTTGACTTCATGAAACTGTTTTATATATTAATGTATTATTTAAAAAACATAAGGATGCTAAGATGATAGATAGCTTTGCTTAGTTAAAGCTAAAAAGTGGTTTGCATCTCAAACGTCTTTCATGAATCATACAAAAGTTGAGTTTATGTATTACAGGCATGGAGATTTATATCCGTGATTATGATTACCATATGTTGCCTCTGATGTAAAAGACATGCCAATGTATATCAAAGATCATTTTTGTTCCCAGTGCTCATGTAATGTGTCATGTGATCTTAAAATCCTTATCCTAAGGCACAGCCCAAAGCAATCAGTAAATGTCTTTCATATTTCACAAGCTTCATGGCTGCCTGATTCCCAAGGCTATATCTAAAGCCTGTTTTTCCAGAACAAAATCATTATTTATCACTTGGATGCACAGATTCAGTTCTGAACCTGACTGTGCATGAGGCAAACCCTCACGTTAATTAGCTGAGCTCCAGGCGCGAAAAGGTACTTTTTGCTTTCCCCTTCATTGTGGGATTGTGGCAGTGGCTATAGGTGAGCTGAACAACTCAAGCAGACCTCGCAGGTCACATTTGTCGTACCTGGAAAACGAAATGAAAGCTTTGGGACCCCATCTGTTGGGGCGTAATGACTGTGCTATTTGCAGGCAGGAAAGGTTCATCTGGAGCAGCTGGTATCTTTCGCCATGACCTTTTAGCATTCCTCCTGCTGCCATCTGACAGATGTGTCAACTCGATTATTTCAAAAGAGGCCTGAATAAATAACTGATTGCACGCCTAGACTCACCCAAAGAAACACCAAATTGTGGCAGGTCTCTCTCTTGTTTTCTCACTCACTTTCTTTCTTGAACACTACACACACACTCACATATATACACACACAAAAAACAAACATAGTGTGCAGACACAACAAAAAAGCAGGGAAACAAACCCAGGATCATATTAACAGTATCATAAAGAGTACTCAGGCTTTTTCTCCACTCAGCTGGTATGTATTTTTTGACTAAATGGTTTTTCATGAATCTTTTCCTGGTGGACAGGAGTAAAAGAGTACAATGAGGGTGAATTGAATGCCTTCAAGTACTGTGTGCCCTTGGAGCTCCACCATTAGCTGTTTAGGGAGGATGGGAGGATGAGGAGGAGAGGGAAGAAGGGCAGGGGGCCTCAGGTGTTGCTCGGCAGTGCTGAATGGATTCCCTCTAGCACTGCGAGCGCACAGCTGAGGAGGCCTGCAGTCTGGGGGCTAATTGACTCCCTGAGTGATTGGAGGATTGTGAAGAGCTGGCCGCAATCAGACCTGCTCTGATAGAGTTTGATGCCTCCCTAAATAGTTTTCAAATGGAGGAGCA
>JAOUQT010000011.1:8514944-8527241 GCA_025769995.1 Xyliphius kryptos | reverse complement strand
GTATGGCTAAAGATATATCCCTCCACCCTCCAGGATCGCCAAAGATGTATAGGGTGGGCCATTTATACGAATATATACAGGGTGGGCTATTTATACAGATGCATAAAGATTAACCTATCCAATTAACCTATCATGCATGTCTTTGGAATGCGTGAGGAAACCGGAGTACTTAGAGAAAAGCTGCGCAAACATGGGGAGAGCATGCAAACTACACAGAGAAATTTCCTGAGTTGGCCCATTCAAGGTTCCTGGTTCAATTCTAAGTACTGACAATTCATGGCTGAAGTGCCCTCGGGCAAGGCACCTAACCCCCAGTTGCTCCCCGGGCGGTGTGCTCACTTTACCAGTGTGTGTTTCACTACACGGATGAGTTAAATGCAGAGGACCAATTCTGCTGTGTGCAAACATAGTGGCAAAATGTATCACTTATAATATATATATATTTTTTTGTTGCCTGTGAGGCTCTTTTAATCATATTTGTGCAACAGCTAAAGAAAAGGCATTGCAGTGTGATGCTGTCAGAAGAGTAATCCCACCATAGCAAAAAGTACCCTTTGGTGAGCCAAAATCTGATTAGTCAGTATAAAACTTGAAATAAGTTGCAACTTATTACACAAAGGTAAACCTCCCACACCCCAAATAAAAACCTTTCATATACACCAAAGGATAAGGGTGATACCAAAACGTTCCTTCTCTTTCACTAAACGCATGCCGTCCAGAAGAAAAGAAAAATAAATAAAAAACGTTGCCCACCCACACTAAAAACAGATTCTTTGACTGACGGAGTCTTTACAGATAACAGGCCACCCAGAACCCTCTGTGTTTTGAAAGCTCTTTGTAAAGCATCACAAGAGATGCTTTGTGCTATGTGTCATTTATTCTTGTCACCTGAGCAAGTCTGCTAATAGGTGTGTTATGGTAACAATCTGTGTAAAATGCACGAGAAAAGGGATAGAGTGTGCACCCTCGTTTCATTCATTATTTATGAAGGTTAACTTGACTTTGTTTGCATGTACAGTAGAAGCGCTTACATGATTTAATTACACACCGATAACACTCAGCGAACCCAGAGGGTTTTTTTTCTGGATCAGCAGTAGAAAGTAGTTCAGATTCAGAAGCATCAGAATCACAGGTGTATATGATTAATTATAATGTGAATGGATCAGCTTGATATAATTAGTTCAAGGAATAATATCAATCCAAAGAAAATGAGTTGGTTTGTGCTTTAATTGTATTATGTTCTGGTATGTTCTGGTGTCTCAGGCATAGCACATGTTTTTAAGCAGAGAAAGGAAGCATGGGCTCTTTCCGTGTAACAGTTTGAGAAAATAAACAGTATATTTGTGTGCAAGCAAGAACTCCAGATAAACTAGCTGTGACTGCAATACTAAAACCCAGAGCCAGAAGGTAATATAGACATGAGAAAACCCGGGGACATTGCGCAGCTAGGCACTATTCCAATTATATCTATCCAAGCATCTGTCTGTCTGTCTTCCTATTCTATAGACTTGTGCAAAGAATGTACCTATTTTGCTACTTACAAGAGATACTCGACCTGGTCTTTTCTCAATCTTTGACCTCACTAATGCAAACAGAGACACAGAGAGCAGCCTTACATTCCAACTCCTCTAGTGATGTCACATGCTGGTGTTGGTGAGTAACAGATGACAGCATTGCTGAATTAATAAAAGCATTCTGTCTGAGTTAACTCAGAGAGAAGCGGTCAGACATATGTGATGGACAGTAAGTCTTTTAACTAGGGTAGTCAAAATGCACTTATCAGGCCATAGACTTGATGGGGTCACGACAAGTTTACATTCAAATAAAATCAAATCTTAGTAAAAATTAAGACCATAAAACCACACAATCTTTCATTCATGCATTGAGAATTGTGAATAACTTCTTATAAATCTTATCTGTATGCAGAAAGAAAAGATAAGCCCAATATTATTTTTCAGAATTAGTCCTAGACCATATTTAGCCAGAGTAATACCTAAGGCTGAGAGAACTCCAAGTACAAAATCCCTGTCATTAGAACACTTCTGATAGTTTTAGGGCAAGCACATTACATTTACACAGAAATTAAGCCCTGTTTATCAGTACACATGATGCATTGTGGAATAATCAGCATTTCAATTGCTTCCGCATTTCTCCATTGTCCCTGAAAGCAATGCCCATTATAAAATGCAACATTACAATTTTGATGCATTATTCATGTCAAAGCTGGGCCTGCTTCTTGCAGTATTAGTCATCACTGGCATTCACCATGTAACTGCGTGCAGAAAATAACTTACACCTGCTCCACTGGCCAAGACCTTGGTGGAAAGCATGATCAGTCTACCCTCATTACTGGAGGCATTGAATGAGCTAATTACAGTGGGAATAGAGCCTTGTTCATATGGAAATTCTCTCAAATAGCCAGGTTCGCTGAACACACTACAATAACTAGTGCACAGTACAGTTTTCCTGCTAAATCCTCTTTACATCACAATAGGGGAAGTAAATATGGCCTATGAAAATTTCACAGAAAGAGGAAGAGGGAAAGTCTGTAGCTGCATTACAGCATAAATAACTCATATATTATATTGTGAGTCATCTATAAGAAAAAGAAAGCATATTTGCTGAAACTTCACTAGACTTCTACACCAATTTCCCACCATGTCTATAGTTGTCACATCATTTCCATACCAGCTGTTTCAGATTTCTGCAATGTGTTAGAGGAAGCCTGGTTCTGACAGTGTTATGCTCCTATTTTAGAACAATTCTCCCTTCCTTTTTAGTGCATATGAGAATTCATGATGCTCAGTGTCCCTGATGAATATGGAGTATTAGCTCACATCCATTGTTAATACATTCTTTGCAGTCACACTGTTATCAGTTCAACTTGCAGTGACTTTAGGCAATAAATCAAGCTTACATTCTTTAAATAAATTAGCTTCTGGTGGATTTTTGTTGTGATAATGAACCTGAACAATGCAAAATATTCCCCAGAGGGCCTGAGCAAGTATATTTTCAGTCCAACAAAACAAAATTCAATGAATCCATAGAAAATAACAAGGGTAACAGGTAAGGGTGGATCAGACAGGTCTAGGTTGCAAAATGATTCAGGATCACACATATGTTCCCATAGCACATATATTCAAGCAGAAAAAGAAAGCATGTGGGATGCTATTTTCATGTAACAGTTAGAGAACATATACAATGCATTGTTTGCAAGTGGGAACTTCAGCAATTTAGCTGTGACATCACTAAAACCAAGAATATAACAGACATGAGTGCACCATGAGACATCCAGCAGTCATACTCTGCCAATGATATCTATCCATGCATCTGTCTGTCACTCTGTCTTCCACTTACTGCAAAATAGGGACTCGACCTGGTCTTTTCACAATCTTTGACCTTCATTAAAACAAATTTTATCACAGAGCATAGCATCTCATTTCAACTCCACTATTTATGTCACATGCTGTGATTGGTGAGTAGCAGAGGACAATTTCGTTGAATAACTGTAGCTATTCTCACTCATGAACCTGCCACATCTGCCAGGATTTCCTTAAGGTTTTAAGTTCAGCATCTCCCAGGAAATCAAGACATTTTGTCTGACTTAACTAAAAGCAAAGATATAAGAGATTAAGGAAAGGAGTGGTCATCGCCATAGACTTATTCACTGCTTTACTTCAGTTGCTTGAAATTTAGTTGCTTGCAAAATGGAGAATTAGCTCACGTCCATTGGTAATAAATACTTTGCTGTCACAATATGATTGGTTCCACCTGTGAGAACTGCAGTGTTGCTGTGGATTGTAAACCTGTGTCACCTCAAACAATTTAGCTTCTGATGGCTTTTATCTCATAATCCATAACATTCCACAGATGCTGGCCTGAGCAAGATTATTTCTGTTTGACCAAACAGGCATGTATTCGGGTAGTAGTTCCTGTATTAGGAACAAAATAGGGACAATGATCTCTGCAAATCTATGAACATCATTGCCGGTCCCATGCACTTTATCATGTACTGTAGTTTTATCAGTTATGTAACTTTCTCTATACGGTGGGTCACATGAGTTACAGTCCAGTGCTCCAGTCCAGGGTTTGTTCAGTATAGATAATATTATATTACATCCATCCATTCATCCATCTATCCATTATCTTCCGATTAATATACATGGGGTTGCGGCCAGCCGATGCTCACCCAGCAACTCTGCATGTTGATCTGTACCTGTAGTATGTAAATTTCTCCCTTTGGACACCATGTTTCACATACAATGATTGCATGCAGGAAACTAGGACCCTGTGAAAACTCGCATCGACCAGGAGAATCAAATCCTGGAGCTTCTTACTGTGAAGGTGCAAATTTGGAAATGCACAAAAAATACAAATTATTTAAGCTACCTCCAACACATACCTCCACAATGAAATCTAAAAGAATCATACAGTATTTTCATGCAAACATTAATGCATGCAATATTATACTGTATTCCTGACTATATTTGGTCAGCTCAGTTGCAGAAAATATTCAAACATAGAGACATTATCTGAGGTTTCAACTAAATAATCTTCAGCACCCACTGTTTATTTAACTTATTTAATTCACTGGATCTTCTAGCATAAACTATTTCATCCATTTTCCTCAATATATCACTGCAGCCTTAGCCTTGTGCTCGTAAAGAATGCTTCTGCAGCATTTCTTCATTAAATCAGTAGAACAGATAAGTCTGGTGGAGTTTGAAAAGACTTAGAACATGCCTCACAAGCATGAGTGCAATCTCTAAACACAGTGATGACTGACTGACATCTTGCACCGGTTCAGATGAATAAAGAGAAAACAGACATTTCGAAATGAAGTGAGTTAATCATTGCCTGGTGGAAACATGTGCTTCCACGAAGAGGAATATAAAAATATTCACAAGTGCATTTTTTTTAAGTTCCCTGGATTGCACAATTTAAGTGATTTGGCCTGTTAGCATTACGCTTTATGGCTCATTAGGGTTCTAAGAAGCTCGGAATCCTGTTGTAATTGGTTAGATGATAATGATGTTGATGATTGTTATTATTATCATTATTATTTTTATTATTATTGCAGCTTGGACAGCTCAGTAGGTAGAGTGTGCTGAGGAGTGTTAGTAACTGGGGTTTGACTCCCCAAGGCTGCCAAGTGATTGGGATGCTCTGTCAGCTTATCCCACAGACCACATCATAATGGAAAGACAGCATATGACGTATAATAACTATTATTATTATTAATATTGTTGTTGTTGTTGTGAACAGCCATGGAATTTAGTAAACCCTAAGTCAGAAGCAAAAATCTCCAGCCCAGTCTGACCCAGCATGTCATATAAACAAAAAACATTTCTTTTCCAGTGATTACTAGTCTTCGAAGCCACAAAACATGCAGCAAGAACGAAGTAGCACTTGTAGCTTCCAGTTTTTTCTCAATAAACCTTTACATATCTGATCATTATTGAAACGATTATGCAAATTTCAAAGCTTCCAGAGGCATTGACACACTCCCGTGTGTCCCGTAAAGTGGATTCTATGACGAAGCTACATTTAGGGGTCGATGCTGTAAAGTTGTCAGTGTAAATGTGCGGGTTTGTCACCCCAGACTAAACGGTATAGGCTACGTGTGGCGCGCACTGATTGCTCAGTAGACGTCGGGCGCGCGCCGTGTCACATTGGCGGGCGGAGTTCCCGGCGCGTCGCGCGCTTCAAAGAACAACCTCTGAGAAAAAGCCGCGAGACTTTTCCGGTAGTCGGCGTTCCAGTGCGCTCGCGACTCACGCCGAACAGCAATAAACGACCGGTATTTCCAACTAAACTGACAGAAGAGGCAATGGATCCGTTAAACGGTGGATACTGAATTGAATACAACCGTTGGTGAAGCGCAGGAAAGAAGATGAGCACGAGAATACACGTGTAATAAAGACATTCCACACGGACGGCTGGTGTAAAAGCCTTCCTGCGCTTTGCTGTTTTAGTGTGTCTGGCTGTGTTCTCGCAATGCTGGTGCGCCGTAGCGGCCCGGTGGCGTGCGCTCGCGCTCCCAGGCGCAGACAGAAACGCGTGGACAGCGAGGAGATCGCGGTTAAAAGTCCGAGACTGAGTGAGAGTGTGGGGGGAGATACAGCGCTTCTCATCCCCTCTACTCCGTTGTCTCCGAACAGCTGGAGCGCAGTGCCGGTGTGTGCGGCCGCGGGGCCGTCCCGTATCGGCCAGTTCCTGCTCCTGCCCTCGGTGGATCCGGCTGCACCACACAGCGCCTGGGACACGGACACCGGCGAGGAACTCGTCTGCAAGGTATGCGGTGTCAGCTCCACAATTTAAAAAGCATATAAAATATACAGCTGTTTTACAAAATGTAGCATTTACTAATATAAGTAATTGATTTATTTCTTAATAGAGTCATTATTAATCATTAGCATAATTCGAATTGTAGACAATATGCTGCTATGTAAATGATGCACAGAATTCACTTACAAGCAGTTTTTTAATTCGAGGAAAGAATTAGCATATGTGTTATTCAATTATTCTACGAAATGTAATCGAGACATGAACGATATGTACATATACATAGAAATGGTAGTAGTTTCGTTTGCCATGTCATGGGCATAATGTGAGTCATCAAAGCAACCAAAGAAACGTTCAGCTGGAGCGTCTGATATTGTGCAAGACGGTCAGAGTACACAGTCAAATATTTTAGCTTTTATTCATGCTCATTTGCATACAACAGCATTTACAGTATTAATGCAGGATAATCTGTCATTGATGACTGTATCACTCCAGGCCCATGGCTTTCTTTGATTATTAAGAGTGTATAGATTTATTAAAGCACTGAGTCATTTATTCAGATAGTCAGACTGAATGAATAATATGTATCTTGTTCAATGATCCCATTACTTGTCCATTACCCAAGCATACACTATCTATCTATAGCTAATATTCCTGGAAGTATTATAATTGCACATTCACTTTCTTTTGGTTTTGCCAGTCGTACTGTAGCTTAGTATCTTCGTACTACTGAATTCTGTTATATGGCAGCCTAATACTGTATATCATATAGTGTGTATCACCACTAGTCAACACAGGATAATAATGAAATGACAATGCTGCATATGTATGACTGATGATGCATATAAATCACCACCTCTCTATAGTCGGACATTCACAGATTAATTTTAGTGCTTATTTTTGTGGCATACAGCAGAACACTATAATATATAAAACTATTCTGTATCCTCCAGGTATTTGACATGGGCCAGTACCAAGAGAAGATCAGAGCTTACAGCATGCTGCCAAGGCACAGGAATATCGCCCAGATTAAAGACATTATCCTTGGGGAACGCAAGGCCTATGTGTTCCAAGAGAAGGATTATGGCGACATGCACACGTTCGTGAAGAGCTGCAAGCGTCTGCCAGAAGAGCAAGCCTCAAAATTTTTTCATCAGATAGCCTCTGCAGTGGCGCTTTGTCACCAGAATGGCATAGTGCTGGGCGACTTGAAGCTACGCAAGTTTGTGTTTGCAGACGAGAAGCGGTAAGTGGTCTCAATTGTATGTGTGTTTGTGTGTGAGTGTGTTTGTATACATGTTGAGGATTGCTACAAGGACAGGTGTTATGGGTTAGTCAGAAATACGGTGTCAGTTCTGTTTTCACTCCACTCACACTTCTTTTTTCCTTCATCCATCACATGCCGCAGGTGTTTCTGCTGAGTCTCTCAGCAGCTGTAGCCCATATCACACGGTTATTCATTTCTACAGAAGAGGAAGAACATAACAAATCGGAACTTTAAATCAGACTGAGAATGTGATTACTCCAGTCATCATGGAAAAAAATGCCTAATAAAGGCTCATATTTTACATGTTCATTCATAGACTTGGATGAAACACAAGCAAGATTAATTGCATGAACTCTAAACAAATCACTCTGCTTTGAATTTTGTCTGGGCAGCAAGCAATAATACTCAAATATTAGTCGAACAATTCATCAGGGAGACTAACGTGCATTCTACTTTAACTGCACCCACGAATTCCATACTGGAATGTAGAACATATGAGAAAGGGAAAATAATACACCTGATGTTATAACATTGCACTAATGAAAGAACAATAGCTGGCTGCGTAGAGCATTCTGGGAATCCCAACACAGTGATGATTTTTCCTCTCCAGTTTCCTCCACAGCATTAATAGTAATGTGCACTAATATAATATAATATAATATAATATAATATAATATAATATAATATAATATAATATAATATAATATAATATAATATAGCATCCAGTAATGTATGAATAGAGCATCTATGTTTTAAAAGTGCATGCTAGTTACTGAGCCAGGAGATAAGTAATTCAGCTTCCTTTAGTACATTTCTCATTTCATTTGACTTATGACCTTTTGGGTCAAAAATCACATGTGAAATTGCATGCCATAGAAACTAGTGTGGGGAAGGGGGTGGGTTGCTATGCAGGAACCTGCAAGTTCATGGTTTTTTGTTCTGAAGTCAGGTTTGACCCAGCATTGCAACACTTTGTTCATTAACCCTATGAGTTATTATGCTTATGAGTGGAACTTTGAGGTCCTACATCACCCTGTCTTTTCCCACAGATGCTAGCATGCAATTACAAAAAACAGATTAGTCTGCCGATAAGGGGTTGTTTTCCTTGGTGTTTTCTTGGTGTGTACCTGATGCACATACCTCAAATATTTCAGCAAATAGTCATGATAAGAAACAGTCAAGGAAGTTTGTAATACATATGCAATGACAGTAATTGACCTCTGACATACACTTACACGCACACGCCATCTTGGAATGCATTTTAGCAAGACACCAGCTGTTCCTGCGTCACTGATCTGGCAACAGATATTTTTTCAGGTAATTAAACAAGGGCAGATGTGTTCTAAGAGCACATCCCCAGCCTCAGCAAGCACGGAACGACATGGCAGTGTTAGTTCTGTACAGAGAGTTCTTTTCCTCACACACACAGAGCTATGAGTCATATTATCCACCTCTCTGGCGCTATGCTGTTGTGTCATTTGCAAACCCCTCAGACTACACGTCTGACAGTCAGTGATGATACATAATTCACTGAGCGGTGGTTCGGCTTTCGCAGAGGGGGAGCAACACATACGTTTACACATAGACAGAAATCATAAAACACAACTCTGGCTTCTGAAAATAGTACCAAACATAGTTAAGCACTGAGAGAGAGGAGAGAGAGAGAGAGAGAGAGAGGAGAGAGAAAGAGAGAGAGAGAGGAGAGAGAAAAAGAGAGAGAATGTTTACTGTGTGTTTAAATGTGTGTTTTGGAAACTATTATGCGTCTCTTTGTTTAAAACAAGGCTATAATTACAAAATGATTTGCTTTACACTTGTTCTGCAGCTTTAACTGCTGAGAGAACTGTGTGTTCTAGTTTGTTATATATATTTATTTCATGGCTGTAATAACACGGTTTTAACATATCTATAGTTTGGTCAGGTGATTCATCTGTAAGGAGAATGAATGAATGAATGAATGAGTAGTGAATGAAGTAGTGAAAAATAAAAAGTATATATCACAAGTAGACAAAGTGTACACGGATACACCAAGCATGGTCCATATAGGAGCTCCTGTTGCTCCATGTTGCTCCATGCTGAAAGAATGCAACTAAAACCGTAAATCAAAGGAATCTTTGGTAAGCATGAACCACAATATTTTATTAATTCATCCTTAATAACGGCCTAATTATGTTCACAGTGGTTTACTCGTCTGCTGATATTTCATGTAACTGCTTGAAATAAACAAACTCTGGAAGTAACTCAAAGAGCCCTGATGGGTGCAGACTTGCAGCAAGGTTAATAGTCCACTCTTTGATGACATAAAAATCACCCATATCCACCATGTGTCTGTATATATTTCCAAAATTATTAGATTTGTGTCAAAATATGGGATGACTCATCAACTCATGTGGTTTTGATTGGCTAACCGGGCCATGGAAATTAAAAATAGAAATTATATTCAGAATGTATAAGTGATAAAGTTAAAATAAGAAAATAGAAAGCGAGTAGTGGGCCACTTCTGAAGAAGGGAGAGACATGGGATGAGTTACTCAATATGTAATGTATAGTGACTACATACCAGTCAGTGTAATCTTTGTTCTGTGCCTACAACATAGCTTTATGGCAGTCAAATATACCCCATGACAAAGATCAACTCATACTTTATTTGGAGCATTAAACTGATTACTAATTAATTGTATAGCACATTTCATGCATACAATCCTTTTCTACACTGATAGTAACCTTTAATGCTTTATTTTAGGACCCATTTAAAGCTCGGATGCCTGGAGGACTGTCGGATTCTGACCAGTGAAGACGATTCCATTTCGGACACTCATGGCTGCCCAGCTTATGTCAGTCCAGAAATCCTGAGTGGTGGAGGCAGCTACTCAGGGAAGGGAGCAGATGCTTGGAGCCTAGGCGTGATGCTGTACACAATGCTGGCAGGTCGCTACCCCTTCCATGACTCAGACCCGGCCATGCTTTTCTCCAAGATACGGCGTGGCGCCTACGGGCTGCCCGAGGGCCTGTCAGCACGGGCACGCTGCCTTGTTCGAAGCCTCCTGCGCAGGGAGCCTGGTGAGAGGCTGAGTGCTACCGATGTGCTCCTCCACCCATGGTTCCGTGGTGGCAATGAACACAGTGCTGATGAACAAGTTGGCTTGTCTGAGCAGAGAGTGCCTCAGGTGCATGTGGAGTTGAACGAGGAGCTCTTTTGCTGACAAATACTTCTCAATGGCTCTGATATTAACTAAAATGTGAATATTTCTATAATAGGAATAATTGGAGCAGCTCTATTCTATTCTATTGATGAAACTAAACCATGTTTCAAATTAAAACGGAATGGTTCTTTAATTTAGATCAGCACAAGCAGCTAATCTGCTGATGAGATCTCTGCAGTGGTTTGGCTTTAAAACAAACTTAGATGTTCTCTTACGGGTCTCTAAATTTTAGGCTTGGGAACAGCCATAATGTACGAGCTCTCAAATGTTAGTACTCAGTGGTTTGGATTTGGACCAAAAAATCTGACATGAATCCTTAAATTTGGGAACATCCGATGTTAATTTATGAGTTCATTAAAATATGTACACTTGTGTATGCTCTCAGAGTGCCATATTGTCGGTTAGGTGAAGAGGCTTGAGGCACATTAGTTGGTGAACAACAAAGTGTTTTTGGTGCTAATGACATCCTTTGTTATGTTGTATGAAGTGAGTACTGAAGCATGAGAAATACAAGTCTGTCATCAAGATGAAATGCTTCAGCTGAGACTTTGCGACTCTAAACTTATAACCAAAGAGGGGCACAGGAACCCATGCCACCCAATATAGAAGGATCTAATATAGAAGCACCTAAATGTGTTATACAATCCAAATTAAGGTAAATGTGTGGCATAACTGTCCAACTGTGCAATATGAGTGAATTGCAAGCACTTCTGACAATATCTGATCATTACCAGTATTGAATGAACGAACCTTTGATTATAGCATATTTCATCTCTTATTTAAGTAGTCTAATGTATGACCACTGACACACATACTACAAAGTATGTGCTAATACTGCATGTAGCAAGTAAGCAATTTTACACTACGTAGTGTAAGCCTATTTAGATATCGAAGGACACTGAAGGACTTAAATACCATATCCCTATTTTTAGCAAATGCCGCATATTATTACTTGAATTATAAAAACATTGTGCTTTTACCATTACAAGCAAGATTGTGTGTAGTCGTAACAGAACGTTTAAGCATGGAATTTTCTGTATGACTACATTGGTTTTGTTTGTTTTTCTTTTCTTTTTTTCATCTACTGTAATCCAAGGTGACTCAGATGCCCACAATAGCTCATATGAAAAGGGATAGAACGTATTTTTGGAGGCTTTAAATGTTTCCTCCCCTTTTTGTTGTGGGAACTTGTACTGTGTATTACCTCCAAGGCACAGTTTCATGCTAATAACAATGCGAGGTGGCAAAAGAAACCTGCCCATGCATTGATTGTGACACGGGTGCACAAAGTTCATATTGCACTGTGAGTTCTGTATTTTGTAAAACAACCTCAAGGTGCAACCATAAGGCCCTAATGGAAAATATCAACTGTACAAGGAGAATATGTAAATATGTATAGTAAAAAGTGTGTGTGGACAGATTAAATAAAGATTGTTTTCATACTTGACTAAGTTTCATCGTTTTAAACAGTTACAATTACTACTGGAACAATACATTTCTAATATGTCTCTTGGAAGACTGGGAAAAATCTAGTGAGTTTGT
>JAOUQT010000011.1:8459513-8484945 GCA_025769995.1 Xyliphius kryptos | reverse complement strand
CACTTTGATTTTGAGTATGATTCCAAATCCAGACCTCCATGGGATAATCATTTTGATTTACATTTTGATCATTTTTAAGTTAATTTGTTCTTATCACATTCCACTATCTACTACATAAAGATTTTTCAGTTGAAATATTTTATTCATTGAAATCTAGGATGTGTAATTTTAGTGTTCCCTTTATTTTTTTGAGCAGTGTATCTACTCTACTTTTCTCTTTTTTACCTTTCTACACCTATTCTGTGTGTGTGTACTGTGATGATGATACTGGAATGCTCCCAAAGGGATCAATAAAGTTTGATCTTATCTTATTTTGATCATATTTATGTTATTTTGTTCTCAACGCATTCTACTTTCTACTAAATTAAGATTTTCTCATGAAATATTTTATTAATTGAGATCTAGGGTGTTTTAGTGTTCACTATTTTTTCAAGCAGTGTATAATGCGAAACGTGCTATGAATGGAAAAAATGGAATGATACATTTCGATCCATAGGTGGCGCCATTGTTTAACTTGACGTTTAAGCCAAAGAGGATCTACAGATTTCTTAGAGGGATGGAACTCACATAAGTCTGTATATAGATCCTCACATCCACATATCTAAATCTACCCATACTACCAGTCAAAAGTTTGGACACACCTTTTTGCTCTTCTTACTGTCCAGGTTATCAGTTCTATTTACTGTACAGCTGGACTTTGTAGTTCTTAAGACATGTAACTACTGTCAAATCCTTGTTCTTCCAGTCCAAGGTAACAAACATCTCAGATTTTCTTGCCAGCAAACCCACTACTTGTCCCCCTGATTCCATCCCCTCTCACCTCCTTCAGGCCATTGCCCCCTTTATAACATCAGCACTTACACACATCATCAACTCTTCTCTCAGATCTGCTACTTTTCCTGATTCCTTTAAACAGGCCATAATTAAACCTCTGCTCAAAAAGCCAACGCTCAACCCAAATCTGGTTGAGAGCTACAGGCCTGTTGCCCTCTTACCATTTCTATCTAAAATTCTGGAACGTGTAGTAGCTACCCAGGTCTCCATGTTTCTCACACTGAACAGTCTTTTTGACCCTTTTAAGTCTGGCTTTAGGTGCGGACACTCCACTGAGACTGCACTGCTTTCAGTGGTCGACTCACTTAAATCAGCCAAATCTAACTCCCAGTTCTCTGTCCTCATCCTGCTGGACCTTTCCGCTGCATTCGATACGGTAAATCATCAGATTCTACTGTCCACACTTTTCAGTCTTGGCTTCTCCGGTACGACACTTGAATGGTTCCGGTCTTATCTAACATGCAGAACCTTTCAAGTGTCTAGGAACGGGGATCTTTCTAACCCTCAACAAGTTACTGAAGTCCCACAGGGCTCAGTACTCGGACCCCTCCTCTTTTCATTATACGTCATCACTGGGCACCGTCATTAAGGCCCATGGTTTTTCTTACCATTGCTATGCAGATGACACTCAGCTCCATTTGGCTTTTTCCTGACGACCCCTCAATCTGTAATCGGATATCAGCCTGCCTTACCGACATATCTGTCTGGATGAAGGCCCGTCATCTTAAATTAAGTTTTGCTAAGACTGAGCTGCTTATAATTCCAGCAAAACCCACAATTCATCATGACCTGAACCATCTCTCCAACTGACTCGGTCCATAATCTTGGTTTTTCAATTGACAATCATCTAAAACTTTCAGATCAGGTCATGAAAACTGCCCGTTGCTGCAGATTCATTCTATATAACATCAGGAAAATCAGACCTTTCCTAACAGAACAGGCTACACAGCTGCTGGTCCAAGCACTCATTCTATACCGGCTCCACTATTGTAATGCTCTTCTAGCCGGTCTCCCAAATTCAACAATCAGAACTCTGCAATTGGTCCAAACACTCTGCAGCGCGACTTGTGTTCAACCAGCCAAAGCGAACTCATGTCACTCCATTACTCATCTCTCTCCATTGGCTTCTTGCAGCTGCTTGCATTCAGTACAAGGTACTGACTCTGGCCTACAGGACAGTCGCTGGATCTGCTCCCACTTACCTTCAGTCCATCTTTACTAAATACACTCCGACTTGTTCACTACGCTCTAGTGATGAATGTCGCCTGGTGACTAACTCACCGAGGTGCCAATTCTCACTCCATTTCATTCACCACTGCTAAATGGTGGAACCACCTTCCCAACATCATCCATAAGACTGACTAACAACATTTTCAAGAAACTTCTCAAAACCCATCTCTTCCACAGACACTTGCTATATATATATAAAAAAAAAAATAAAAAAAAAGTTATGCGCAGGGTTGATAGTGCTAAAGTGTAACTGGTTCTTCCTAATAATACTGACTTGTGATGTTCTCTCATTTGTAAGTCGCTTTGGATAAAAGCATCTGCTAAATGACTAAATGTAAATACACAATTGCAGCCTGTAGTCCATTTGTTTGTGGACTGCAGTACATACTGTGTATATCCCCTTTACTCTGTTCTAATGGCCAGGACACCAATAGTACCACCACAGAGCAGTTTTATTTGCTTGGAGCATTAGTCCTATCCCAGCAGTGTCACTGAGGTGTGAAAATGAAACTACAGCAGCACTGCTGCCCTAAATCCCCCTCACCGCATAAGTTTCACTGCAGAACTGATGATAAATAATCCACCACCAAAATCTGTTCTGTGATGGTTCTCTGATCTTTATTGGTCAGAACCAACAGTTGAAAATGAAGAAAACAGATGGTCTACACTGTAATTGTAAAACTGCAAAGTCCATGCTAGGAAGATCACGGCAGAAATTTGGCTGAAAGTCTAGTATTCATTTTATTGTAACCTCTAAACAAACGACACATCGTCTGAACTTGCCCAATAATAACCCCTTATTGGACAGAGGTTGGAGATGTCATTTCCACAATTTTAAAGCTGGATATACCATACAATTTCATCACTGTACCTTTAAGTTGCACCCCCAACAGTAACCAAGTGGACAGAAATAGTTAAAAGATTCAAAAAGGGAATGGATGACAAACTTTAAGACTTCCAAAAAAAAAAAAAGTGGTAAAAATGGAACTACTTTCTTAATAATGTAAACATAAGGACTGAATCTCTCCTCCCCCTCCCCCCCCCCCCAAAATGATACCTGGTTCTTTTAAAGTGCTAAAAAATTATAAGGTTACAAAAAATCAAATTAAATACAAATTCCATCTATAATGGTTAGTGAAAAAATGAAATGATGGAGCAAGAAACTACACGTCTCCATCATTCATTCATCAGTTTACCTTCACATTCAACTTTTGATTTCATTACCACACAGTTAACAAGCAAAACCAGGCTAATTCAACATTTTTAGACTTTTTAATGATTAAATATTTAAACTCCATTATTATCTTCTTTAGCATTTTGAACTATTGATTTGTTTCCATCGCAGCTGAAGTGTCACATGCAGGAAACCACAGCTTACAGATCCAGCACGCTGCACTTATACAGCAGAATGAGCAACTCTGATATGATCAGTTCCTTCTTTTAAATGTTCGTCAAACAATCTAAACACCACGGAGCACCTTGTATTAAACTTGAGCCACCAATTTTACATTTTTATTTTTTTGAATTTATACTTCACATTTTATTTTCCACATTTTAGATTTCACATTTCATATCTTGCATTCACATTCTAATTTCAAATACATTTGTTTAGGGTGATACTGGGGCCATGACCCACCATTTTGTTTTTCATTCATGTACCACATGTGATGCAAATGCAAAGTCTCCTGGAATAATAAAATCCTTGAATCCTGCAGCACATTCGCAACCTGCTTTATTATGTGCACATTCTTGCATCTTCTATCGTTCAGCTCCTTTAACCATAATTACCACCTGACACGTTATATATTTACATTATAAACGTTAGTCTGTATTTTAAATCAAAGAAGGACATACAAAAGGAAAAATTATTTTTAGTAAGTTTCTGTTTACTCTTTAAATTTTCGATCCTTCAAACAGCTAACATTGGTTTCATCATAGTCATCTTCTTCACACTCGTTCCAGTAAGCAGAGGATCTCCCAGAGTGAATAAGATTCACATATTTAACACCGATGCCGAGGCACTGATATATACACCCCCAATCGCTACTGGAGATCCTATAGAAAATCCACACAAACGTACTTGGGTCGGTCCCACTAGAAATGGAACACTGGGCTTAATTCCCCTGTATAAAGTTCTGATTCACCAAATTGCTCCATCATAAAAAATGCAGTGTCCTTAGGTCATGTCTATTAAAAAGTTCCTCCTTTGTTAATATAAAATATGGGTACCCATTTGCATATGAAATACAAAACACATTTTTGTTAGTCTAAAAAAACTGATAATGTTTTTAGTGATTTAATTAATTGATTTAAATTAAAAAATGATGCCTGTTTTACTAATATTATAAAATTTACCTTAAATTATTTGGCACTTAAAAAAGCTTATTTTGGCAGTTTTGTTAAGGAAAACTTAGTGTGCAGTGCTGGATTTTTATAGACCTGTGCCAATTGGACTAAATGAAACAAATGCATTCCATTATTCTTTAATTATCCATTCCCAATTAAATGTTTAAGTCATATATAGGGAAAAAAGTCACTATTCTCAATTTACATTCCATAAAAGAAAAATATTGCAATGTAATTTTTGTTCAGGATCAAGCAGCCCAAATTTCACAGCAGGAAAAATCGAAGACCTTTATTAAATCAGAACTATAAGTTTTTTGTATGTAAGCGACAAACCTGTACATTATTTAAACAATAAGAGTGTTGACAGTTTTTCCAAGATCCCTAATAGGATGTAATCAGTATTAGCAGATCTTCCAACGTGTAGAAGTGATTAGGTCCCAATGCATCGCCAAGACACTGTTACACTTGCATTTACACACAGAATCGGTCAGAAACTAAAGTTTTCCCCTTTCCAACACCCCCTGAGTGCTTTTGCCCTGTTGGTACCACAAGAGAACGTTTATGATCCTTTTTACAAAGTCATATTTCATCATTTGCTGAAAGTGTAAATCACAAGATTTAGGTAAGACCTTCAATGAAGACAAAATTCCACTTGTTTCCCTTTTGCAGACCAGCTGGATGTGATCCCCCTACCTTCTACCTGCCTCCATATAGGTGGATTTTAGCAACAGACACAGTCTCGTAGTACTCCGCATGCCCCTTTTCGTAGATGATGTAGATGTACTTCCTATCTTCCACAGCATTGCTGACGAGTGTCGTTAAGGAGGAGTAGCCACTCGGCCCTGCCCAGATCTGAACCACCTCATTGTCCCACGACTTCCCATTATTAAAGGACCAGCGCAGAGTCATGTTTACCCCTGGAACAGAGAGGTACGGTTGGGTTCATCAGAATAATCATTAGAACACAGGGTAAGGTAGCAATAAGGGATATTTGGGTTCATCAGAACACAGGGTAAGGTAGCAATAAGGGATAAGGGACCTGGGTAATGCCCACATTGGTAGACTTGGAGGGGGTTTAAACCCCAAGCTTTAGACTGACCAACACCTTAAACATGTGGTCATTTTACCCATAGTCTGTAATTCTGCAGACACTTGTATCCAAAGTGACTTACCATCATGAGGCAGCACTCTTGGAACAATTTGGGTTGAAGGCCCTGACAAGGGACCAAACTCTCAACACAACTGGATTTGAACACCCAGCGTTCAGATTCCTAACAAACACCCTGACCATTGAGCTGGCACAAGTGGATCATACACAGCAGTGATGCTGGAACATGAGGATGACATGCTATATAACACCAAATTAAGTACAGTTTTAGATTTAACCAATACAAAATTGAGCAATAAGGTAGATGTGTGAAGTACACAGTAAGTGGACAAAGCAGTACCCTAATAATACCTGGTTTGTGGTCGTGTCTCTTACAGAAAGAGTAAATGGGTCTAATAAATTTAGAAGACAAATGGACTAATGGTAGAACTACTAATTCTAAAGTTCATCTATACAGTAGATGAAGCTGATACAATGACCAATTGGGAGATGTACCTTATAAAGTGGCCAGTGAGAATAATATGCAATGTATGTTTAAATTATAAAAAAAAATGTTCTGGGGGGAAGGGATGAATTTCTGTTAGAGTGCCAATGTTTTAAACCATTACTACAATAAAATTTATTAATAAATTGAATTAATGTATTTTTTTATTTGAGGGTCAACGTCATTTTGGACATAGGTGTCATTTAATGGTTTTATATTTCAGTCTGCGTATTTTATCTCACGCTTTGGTTTATTTTACATTTTCATTTTTGTATTAATAATTGTGAGGTAGTTTCAGGACTGTTCTTGTCACTAAATGAATTGAATTGTGTGATAATCAATACATGTTCACAGGTAACTGATTTGAATGCACACTTACTGCTGCGCGAGTTGGACGGGTTGCTGAAATATAGCACCCCCTCTTTCAGAAGAGCTCCAGCCGCCACCACAGGATCCACCAGCGCATGGTCGAAACGAAGCCTTTCCACAGGTAAAGTCTCACCCCCATCCATACTGTGCACCACCATCCTGCAGTGGCAGTGATAGTTGTTCTGATTTCGCACGTTGATCACAATGCTGCCGTCCTCCAGTTCAACTGGCTAAATGTCACAGGAGAGAGACATAATGTCTTAAACATGCAGCTCTGCACTGAAACTCAAATGAACGTAAAACTGAAACTTCAGTCTACTTCAAGTTTACATTAAGGGTGCTTCTATACTCTTGCTCACACGGTTTTATTTATTTATGTATTTTTTTAAAATGTCTTTTATTCTCTCACTTGCTTCCTTGCTTGGCGCAATCGGTCTCTCTCACTTCCACCAGCTCACCTATCAAGCTCTCACTCGCTCAATCAATATATGTGGTACTCAATCACATCGGCTCGTTTCCTTTCTCACTCGACTTTTTACTTTTGCGCTGTTTTGCTCTGCTCTGCTCCCTCTCCCGGCGTCCACTCTCTGACTATACTATAAAGTAACCTGACCACTTGAGTAGTTCTAACTTGTTTTTTTTTTGTTTTAGTTGTAAACATTTGTATTTTTTTGCTTGATTACCTGACACTCATCAGGGTTGAAGTCCTGTTCTTGTTTAGGTTGATTATATGGGATACTTTTTAGAGCCCCTCCATTCCTCCATGTTTTTCCATGATCATCACTCAGAATGCAGAAAACCCCGTCTCCCTCGAGGGTGCCATGACCACACACGACCAGACGACCCACCGCAGGTTCATGGCGTTTCTGCAGACAAAAGCCAAGAATTTAGACTTAAAGCATAGTTGAGATCTGCTATTAGTATTAATTTATCAAAAGTTTTGACAAATATAGACAAAATATCTGATGTTATGCAAGAAAAGGCGGAGCCATCAGAATTGTTCATTGAAAGTAACTAATGAACCTGTTTAATAGACTGAACATGTGCAGCCTTTATAAGCTGTAACATTGCATGCTGCAGGGAAAAAAAAACAACTATGAGCTGCAGACATGCGAGGCCAAGGTAAATCCACCAGCCAACATGTATTTCAAACATACAGCTGTTGGCCGTGGGGATCGTCAAAAGTCCCGCTCCTTTTGTCCCAAGTGTTCTCTTCCCGTGGAATTTCACATTCATCAGGCTGAGCCATGTCAGTTGCATTAATTACTCTCAACAAACAATGCTGTTGGCTCCACCTTTCCTCCCCCGGCACCACCGTCACAATGACCCCCAGCTGAATAAACTAGTACAGTTGCTACTGTACTGAGTTAGTACTGAATTTGTAATTTATTGTTTTAAATTACAAACGAAAGAGGAATATATATATATATATAAATATAAAGTGATTCTCATAATGATTTGATTGAGAAAGTCCTTCTCTCATGTCGTGCAAATTAAAGCACTGCTGTGGCTCAAAAAATCGTTCTCGTGATTGTGAAAAAAAACCTTAACCAGTAGAATTTTTCCAGCAGCATCAGCAGAACAGGATCAACCTGCCTGACGTGTTCCACTCAGCTGATGTCTGAACGAAAGTCCTGACGTAATGACAGTCATGCTTTAATGTGTGAATCCAAACCCATAATTTAACAAACTATTAGAAGACTTTGCCAGGTATTTTAAAGCTTAGTTTAAACAAGGATAAAGGAAAATTAAAAAAGCTTCCTTGTAACTATAAATTTCAAAGAGCAACAAACATGAAAATCAATAGACCCCTTTGGGGAAATATTACATTTTAATAGTCTCCATCACAACAGTCCAGCACATGGTGTAGTGGTTCGCACGTTCGACTCCCAGCATTGGGACTCCAGGTTTGAATCCCGATCTGGGTGGAGTTTCCATGTTTTTGCACCGGTTAGTTCTGGGTTCGTCAATTCCCTCCCACAGTCCAAAAACATCAATTTAAGGTAAATTAGCTGCTCTAAATTGCCCTCATATAGTGTGTGTCTCTCTGTATAAGTGTGTGCCTATTAATGGATTGGCAGGCTGTCCTGGGTGCATCTTCCCAGTGCCCAAAATGTTGCCCCCGCCCAATAGTATGTAGTAGTTAATGCTGATAAAAATTTCCTCAAAATAGAAACATTAAGGGTCCTATACCACATCCTGTGCAAAGCACACCACAATGCTCATTACAGTCTTACACACCACCACCCGTCTATTTCCACACCTTGTATTTTGGTGTATTGCCATTTTGGCGTCGTAAAACCCAGGTGCACTAATCACTATTAAATATCACTGCATTTGTACAGAGAATACATATATAATCTATACATCACTGTGTGTTCTCCATTCACAGTAAACAAGAATCTCACGAACAATCGCTTTGAGCTCAAGAAGCTACAACGCTGAGATTGCAATCCACCAAACTCAGAGCGTAATCTGGTTCTTTTAGCACATGATACCCAAAACACACTAAATAAATAACCAATAGAATTAGTGCGTGACTTTTGCACCTTGCATAATAAGACACACCCCAAATCAATCTGTGATCACTCAAATAAGGCCCTAAGTCAGGTTTGTTCACACTTTTCTGGCCTGAGATCTACTTTTTCCAGTGGACAGGTCATTGTGATGTACCAGGATTATATATTTTTAAAGCTTTAATGATTAAACCTATTTACAGACATCATGTTGATATTATTAGCGATACAAAGCAATCCATTGAAAAAACACCATTATTCTCATAATTAGCACTGAATGGTGTCAGTCAGGTGGGAGGAGTCTGACAGTATTGCCAATTTTCTATTAGACATCCAAATGTTCAGTGAGGGTGGATATCTAGATTTCATTATTTTCATGTTGGGGAAAAGGCTGATTTACATAAGTAGATTGATCCAAAAAAATGCTGTCAAATATGTGTCACATTTTCTTATGTTTGAAAATGTGCAACACATACTTTCTCTAACAACAAGTTTCTGCACATTCATTTCTGTTCAACAAATAATTATATGCGACGTAAAAACTTCCTCTTATATACTCTTCCACTTACAATTAAATGTAAACATAAATATATCTTACAAGTGATACTTTCATAGAAGTAACAACAGCAGAAAACAACAAACTGGAACCATAAGCTAAAAGCATGGCATGTAATATCCAACTATTCTTAAGACACTAATCAGTCATGTGACAAATGAACCAATGAAACCCTCACCGCCCGTTTCATCACAAAAAATAAAACCGAACAGAACATGACATGGGAAGTGTTCTAAGGCGATCCACGTATTGGGCATGCCCACACTAAGTAACAATGAGAAAAGCCTAAAACCAAATCTCTGCCAGAAGCACAGATTACAAGTTATTGTTATGGAGTTTATGTTATATAGATGCCACCGTCGTTTAAAAGATGAGATATTATGGTGGCATCATCTCAGCAGCTGATGTTCCTCATCCCTCTTGTGACTCATCTTGTTCATCTACTGCACAGGATGCCATTTCTGTTCCTGTATACCAACAATTGCAGCCGTGACTCAGCTCTAGTTAAAAACTGTTTTCATTGCTTAAGTATTTTTTTTTTCTATATTGGTGGTGAAAGGTACAAATGATTATTCTTAACTTCAGTAAACTGCCACTTTTTAACACAGATAATTAAATTCCTCACCCTGATCTAGATTGTATGGAAACCTGATCTGAAAACGGTCTTTTATAAAGCTGCTTTGTGGCAGTATTTGTTAAGTTTAGTTGGAGCAGCGTCCAGTTGGAGGAAACTGTTAGGCCAAGGTCCAGACAGTCAAAATTTCTCACTTGTCTTATGATTTAGTGCCATATCGTGCATACTGAAGTAGCTTAGTAGTTTTATCAGCATTTAATATCAACTGAAAAAAATAAATCAATATTATTTCTCAATATAGTTTAGCAATATTTATTGTTTTGAATGCTGAATTAATTTAATTATTTCAAAAAACGTAAACATTTTTCTCTTACTACAAGTAAAAACAAGAGCTACATTAAAGAAAAAGATTACAAAAAAAGGAAACATAAAGTGCGAGTAAGTAAAAAAAATAATAAAAATGCAGTCTTTGTGGTAACTCAATTTCACATATAAAAAGTTAATTTCTCTTGTTCATTTCCCTTTGCATCTCAAAATAAAAAGTGAGAATTAAATTGTTCCAAATTGAGTCCACGGTGAACAATGTCTGGGTCCAGAACTGAACCGCGGTTTGGCATTAGGACTTCTGCGATAGATGTATAAAATAAATGATAAATGTTTTAATAGAAGGAGAGCAGCAACACAGTGTGTATTAGCAAAGCCAAGACTTACCTGAATTCCGAATCCAGGCCCAGGGGCGAAACTTTTCACCCCGAGCTGGACTGAAAGATTCCGTGGAGTGCCCCACGTCATCCCATCATCAAGACTCTCCACTAACATTGTGCTGGAGGGATGACATTGTATGTGGTGAAAGCAAACGGAATAGATCAGCATCACAGCGCCCGTCTGCTCATCCACCACCACGCAGCCGAGGTTCAAGCCGTCAGCCTGAGAGCCATCGTCCACTATAAACTCCGTTGGAGACCACGTAACTCCTTTAAAACACAGGAAAAATTATGAAAACAACAAATTGTGCATCTATAGTGAGTATAAAATATGTTTTTTATTCTTATCTATGCAGACACTCATTGTCATTGTACATGGTAATGACCTCTATCTGTCGAGCGTCGCATTGCGATAAACTTTGCCCCCTGATCCCTCCAGGAGTGTTTTCTAGCTTCGGCAAAAGCCAACAAGCTGCCCTGAGTTGTAAAGGTCAACAATGGAATGCGATACGTGTCCACCTCTCCCGCTCCGCCACTCA
The DNA here is from genome assembly GCA_025769995.1 of Xyliphius kryptos. Taxonomy (NCBI): domain Eukaryota; kingdom Metazoa; phylum Chordata; class Actinopteri; order Siluriformes; family Aspredinidae; genus Xyliphius; species Xyliphius kryptos. The sequence continues at coordinate 8,473,685 of JAOUQT010000011.1, read as the reverse complement.
CCCACAGAAGCTGCTCATCATAAATCAGAGGCTCAATCTGCAAACAGAATAACACAGAAGGTTTCATACAGCAGTGAGACTGATCTTTGAACATCAAACTATAAACACAAAATATAAAAAAGTCCCTGTAGTGTTAACTGTCATGTGACAATGGGTACACGATGGGTAAACTTTGGAGTGAGATCTCTTTTAAGAGTTTTATATAAACAGACGATCAGCTGATACCAAAAGCCACACAGGACACATATTATGGCATACAGTACATGTAATTACAGTGGGGCAAAAAAGTATTCAGTCAACCCTTGATTGTGCAAGTTCTACTTGGAAAGTTGAGAGAAATCCATGAGAGACAAAATACCCTGGGTGTATCTGCCCAGCGCCCGAGATGTTCTACCCTGGATACGCATGGGGAACCCCCCGCGACCCTCATGAATGGTGGAAAATAAGTATTTGGTTAGTAAAAAAAAGTTCAGCTCAGTAACATAACTTTTGTTGGCTAAAACGTTTTCTGTATGTGTTCAGCAAGTACGCACACACTGTAGCTGCTATTTTGGCGCATTCCTCCATGCAGATTTCCTCTAGATCAATGATGTTTTGGGGACTTTTTTTTAAAAAAATAAATAAAAAAAAAAAACACTCGACACTGTTTACCTGTATTTTTAAAAAATTGCAGCAACACTATACTCTACAAAACGTATCCAACTGTTTCAGTGATGCACAGTGCACAGGCACGAATCAGAAAAACACTACGTCAATAAAAACCCCACAGTAATTCATACTCCAATCACCTCCTGAGACTGAAACTGTAGTGAACTTTATAAAAGATTTACTATCTGGCTGGGATTTTTAAATATTCATTTGTAATATATTTAATACATAATAGTATAATTTCCTTGAATAAACATGTTTGACTGTAGAAGTCAGTGTTTGTTTTGTTGTCTTTAATTAATAGTGAATAGACTTGAGCTGCACAGTGTGCATTAGTTTTATTACAGTTGATCTAACTGCACTTTATTTGACTCTTTTATGGAGTAACTGTTCTATTTACACAGCGTTGATCACAACTGCTATAGTGTGATAAACATTGTGTGTGTGTGAGTATAATACTGATTTTTTTTATCTAAAAAAAAAAGCAAATGATTTTCTTGTTAATTAATTTAAAACTTATTACATTTAATGTAAAAACATATTGAGTAATGAATCATCGAATTGAAGTTGTATCGTTTTAAGTATTGATTATAAGCAAATTGGTGGCATGAAGCAATACCGGACCAAATTGTTATAAAGGCTCTGATTTACATCAGAAGTTATATTGCTGCATTAATCTACAATGTCTCATGAAGTTACTTTTATGGATGGTGGTGTGTCACAGGATTTTTTTAATGTAAAAAATGTGCCAAGGCTCCAAATAGGTTAAAGAACACTCTCCTAGTTAAACTCCAACTGATGTCATATGTCGACTTAGTCAAACTATCAACTTATGTCATCACAGAGCACTTTTCAATCCAACATAAACCTTTACTTAAAAAAATAAAGTTAACTCTATCCATATATTTTCAGTGCCCACTACATTTACATTTGGTTATTTAGCAGACTCGTTTATCTAAAGGGACTTACAAGTGTCCCAACTTGGTTGGGATCAGAACACAGGGTTGATATAGAACTCTGGAGCAATGAGGGTTAAGGGTCTTGCTCAAGGACCACAACCTTCAGATTGATAGCCCAACACCCTAACAACTGAACAACCACACCACATTTGTCCATACACCCATCTTAAAGTGCCGGGCCAAGAAAGGTCCAGTAATTGTTTAAAATGTGTTTGTATGTGACATTTCAACTATGGCACATAAAAGTTCAAAAAACAAAAACAAACTTGTTTTCCTTCTGAGGTGTTTTAAACCTTTTCGCAAGACACTAAATATCGAAAAATCTTATAACGTGTCACATTGTATTTTAATGTCAAAAACACCTCAGAAACCTGGTAGAGAAATAAACGAAAGATAATAGACGGATGAATTTTATTTTAATGTTAAAAACAATTAAGTAGGTAACGATGCATGCAGTTCGAGTTCCAAATGCACAACTAGTGCACTAGGTAAAGTGCTCAAAACTAACATAGATAAGTGCTATGTAGTGCACAGTGTGAAGCTATTCGCGGTTCGGTTATTGAACTGAACATTATCATTAATGAATTGTAAATTAAATAAAATACAATTTTCAAAAGTTACATTTGATATGACATACTCTTAATAACTTACAACTGTTCAAAAAAAAATGTCTGTAAATCAAAACAGGTTATAAGGTGAGGTGTTTACCTTGAGTTTGTCTGCGCCGGAAAGAGAAAACATCCAGAATAAGAACATGTACAGAGTAAAATACATTGCGCTCGTTATTAGACGTGTTCGCCGTTTAATTTAGGTGATGTCTTGGTTTAAAAGTTGCCACTTCCTAATGTTTAAGTTTTAAACGCTGAGGAACAACGAATCGCCACCGTCTCTGCTTTCACATCCTGAACTGGTCATATGATCTACGTGACGTCACGGGCACGTGATCCAAGAAGCGTGCCTCTCTCCTGCAGAGAAGCCGGTTTGTTTTGCACTTCATTTTTATTTTACAACAAACTTTTTGGAAAAACACTGAGAGTTAATCCAGTCATTCATTATCTTCAGCTTGATCCTCTACTAGGGTCACGGGAGGGGGCAGGGTGTTCCCATGCCAATCAAGGGGAGAACCCGGGAACGTGGGCACCCAGGACAGGGCGCCAATCCATCGCTGGGCATACACTCACTCACACACACATCATATGGGGCAATTTAGAGAACTGGTTTTACCTAAAATTTAGGTTTCTGGACTTTCTATATTCTTTATTTTCTTCACCCAAATTTCCCTGTTGTGGGACTAATAAAGAAATCAATTAGTCCAATTTATTTTGATCAAAACCAGATGGTGAGAAATGTGAAACCCATTCATGTCAAGTGTTTATTTACTATTCACATTAGATTTTAATATTCATATTTTTAATATTAACATTTTAATACTGTATACAGTTGCAAAAATAAATATTCCTGGTTACATAAATGTGTTCCTATCTTCACCTAAGTCACAACAATAGACAAGCACATTCTGCCTAAACTAATACCAAACAAAAAAGTATGTTTGCATGTTTTTATTAAACATAACATTCACAGTGCATGGTGGAAAAAGTATGTGAACCTTCGGATTTAGTAACTGGTTGACCATCCTTCGGCAGCAATAACCTCAACCAAACGTTTTCTGTAGTTGCAGATCAGACCTGCACAACGGTCAGGAGGAATTTTGGATCATTCCTCTTCTCAAAATTGTTTCAGTTCAGCGATATTCTTTGGATATCTAATGTGAATCGTTCTCTTGAGGTCATGCCACAGCATCTTAATTGGGTTGAGGTCAGGACTCTAACTGGGCCATGTTAGAAGGCGTTATTCCACCCCCCCCCCCCCCACACACACACACACACATAGCGTTGTGTGTTCCTTCCAAACACCTCAATTTTGGTTTTATCTGTCCACAGGATATCTTGCCAGTGATGCTGTGGAACATCCAGGGGCTCTTTTGCAAACGTCAAACGGGCAGCAATGTTTTTTTGGACAGTAGTGACTTCCTCCGTGATGTCCTCCCATGAATTCCATTCTTGTTTAATGTTTTACGTAGATTCGTCAACAAAAAATGTTAGCATGTGCTAGAAATTTCTGAGTCTTTAGCTGACACTGATTTTACCTCACCTTATTGATCATTCTACACATGAACATCAAAGCTTTAGAGATACTTTTGTAACCCTTTCCAGTTTCATGCAATTCAACAATTCTCGAACATTTGTCTTCTGAGAGCCCTTTTGTGCGAGGGAATTGTGATTCACATTAAGCAATGCTTCTTAAGAACAGCAAACTCAAAACTGGTGTGTGTTTTTTAAAAGGCAGGGCAGCTTTAACCAACACATCCAATCTCATCACATTTATTGGGATTCCAGATTGGCTGACTCCTGGCTCCAATTAGCTCTTATAAAAGTCACTAGCCTAGGGGTTTACTTACTTTTTTCCACCCTGCACTGTGAATGTTTACATGCTGTGTTCAATAAAACCATGCAAACATATCATTTTTGTGTGATATTAATTTAACCGGACTGTGTTTGTCTACTGTGGTAACATTGCAAACCCAATCCAGAGTATTTATGTCAAAACTGGTGCTTATTTATATCAAATTTGCTTCGTAACAAAATCATATACAAAGCTGAATGTCTGAGGAAATCACACTTGGACAACATTCTCTACTTTAATAATTTTATCTTTGTATTACTTGACCACTGAGCAGTTGCTTGGTTTGCTTGACCCCCAGCTTTACCTCTGGGCATAACCAGTGCAGTCCCACGAGGGTGTGGAGGTGCAGTGCATTCCTGTACATGATAATCTTTCACACTCCCCGGCCTACTGATATTCTATCTGTCTCCATGAATATCTGTTTGTTTTCCCTCAGGAGCAAAATCAACATGACAGCAACTCATCATGCCCCTCGGTGCGGCTGATGATAGGAGTAACAAGCCCAGTATCTCATCTGCAGGCCTCCCACTGCTAACAGACACCCAGCTTGATGTTTATCTGATAAATGTGTGAGGTGTTTAGGCAGATGTCTGTTGTATTGTTTCATTTTCAGAGCTCTGACCTACCCACAGTTATTACTTCTCTTTGCCACATGACGATGTGGAATATGGGAGGAAACCGAAGTAAATTGTGTTAACACACTCAGGCTCCATAGAGAAAGTATGTTTGTTAATCGCAAACAGAAATCGAACCTGAAAATCAAACTATCTTGCTTTGAGGCAGAAGCGCTAACACTGTACCACTGTGCCACCCAATGAGTTTAAAGCATCATAATTAAGCGGTCATCCATCCATCATCTTCACTTAATCCTCTACTAGGGTTGTGGTGAGTTCCCATGCCCATCCAGGGTAGAATGTTTCAGTCACTGGGCAGATACACCAAAACAGGGTGCCAATCTAGTGCACACACACTCTGGGGCAATTTAGAGCAGCCAATTCACCTTAAATCCATGTTTTTGGACTGTGGGAGGAATTGGGAGAACCCAGAGAAAACCTGTGCTAACCACTACGCCACCATGCCACGAAAACCATTGTTTTAAAGCAAATTGGCTGCTCTAAATGATCTTTGCTCATATCTAAATTGCCCTTATACAGTGTATGTGTCTGTGTAAATGAGTTTGTGCCCAGACATAGATTGGCACACTGTTCTGGGAGTATCTGCCCAGTACCCAAAACATTCTGCTCTGGATGGACATGGAGAACTCCCCACACAACCCCAGTAGAGAATGTTGGACCCCAGTAGAGGATGGGTGTGGTAGCTCAGTATGTAGGGTGTTGGACTTAATCCAACCAAAAAAAGATTGTGGGTTTAAATCCCATGTCCAATGAAAGTCCCAATATGGATCCTTGGGCAACCTTTACTGCTCCAGGGATGTTGTGCCCAACCCTGTGCTTTGACCCCAACCATCGAGTTGGAATACTGGTAAGTCGCTTTTGGATAAAAAGAGTCTGCTAAATGACCTAATGTAAGTGCAAAATAATTAATGGGTAATTAGGGAGAGGTTAGGGTGTTGGACTATCAGAAGGTTGGGGTTCAAATCCCAGGTCCACTGAAGTTACCAGTGTGGGTCCTTGAGCAAGACCCTTAACCCTAATTGCTCCAGGGTGCTGCATCAACCCTGTGTTCTTGGGATACTTGTAAGTCGCTTTGGATAAAAGCGTCTGCAAAATAACTGAATGTAAATGATGGATGAATGGATTAAATCATAAACAGATTTGATTTAAAGCAGTTGGTTAAATTTCTTTATAAGATGGGGGTGATTCAGGTCCTTAATGCTGATTGGCTGAGCAATTTGTCCAGCCGTGGCATTATTAACAATAATGCACACCTCTGATAGCCTCTGATATACAATTCATTCTGTTCCAGATGTTTTTATGAACTGCATTCTCTAATTTGGCCATTATATTGCAATTTTAGATTTTTAGTGAAACCAGAATCCCATTACTCAGCGATCAGCGTTCACTTTAAAAACCGGACTAGATCAGGTTGCAGAAGACCAGTTTATCAACGATTTTGCTTTCATTAATGACTCCAACTTTTTTATTATAGTGTGTTTGTAACTAGTTAAGCAATAAGGCACTCATGGTTGTGTATTATCGTAAATAAATCACAGGAAAGAGGTGTAACTGTACTTCACTTTGCATCATGCCTAACAACACTTTTTTCTGTGATTTATTCACAATAAAGCACAACCTCTTTTGTCTTATTGCCTCATTTGAAGACATTCCAGAAAACAAGTCTGTGGTTCTTTGCTTCCAACCCTCCGTGTGTCTGAAGTGATGAGTAGCAGGTGAACATTCACCGCACTCCCAACTCCAAGGCAAACCAAGGAAAGCAGGCCCACCTTCAGCTGTTCCTTCGGCTCAGCCAGCCATCAGCACGTCTCTATATTTACCAGCTTTCTGCGAGGGGCGTTCTCAAACTCCTCCGGCTTATTGCCTGTCCAGTGGCTAGGCTAAGCCCTTCATCCTAGTTGTAGTAAACACATCAAGCACATGGAGTTTATGAACCAGCAGGAACACACAAGGAACGGGGTCAAAGGCGCAGATGATTACAGCCTCCAAAACTATTCTGGGAAGCTGAAATGTGTGTGGCAGCCTCGTGGCAAACCCATAACACGATTCCTCGAGGACGCTTTCTCTACCTTGTCTGTCAGCTATTAGCCTCGTCTGCTGAGGGTCCCAGAGGGAAATGGTATTGCGCGACTGAGGACGAAAGAAACCAGGAGTTCTTTGAAACTGTTTAAAATCCAGCATTAACAATAAATAAGGTTGGTATTTTTGTGTCTGTTTGAAACCATGTGCTTAATTGACTAATGCTTAATTTTCATAATTGTACAGAAGTAAAAATACAATAATCAATATAAACCAGGATCAAGACCGTAAATATTTTAAACCAAAGAACTTTTCTAGTATTACGGTGATAAACAATGTAAACAAATTCTATCATTTTATTAATCCTGCATTGTGTGTTGTTTTTTTAATAAATAGTTTTAATGCATTTTAGATTAACACATTGGCTGTACTTCAGTTTGACATTAGACTTCAAAATTGCCAATGTTTAGTATGCAGTTCTTAATGTATTTCAATGCCATAGGTGTTAATTGAAGCCTGTAAGTGTTAAGTGAACAAAGGGGATTTTGGCATCTACATCAGCAGCCAACGATATATTCAATCCATTTTTAAAGCGGATTACCACTCTGTGATTCCTAATTTTGACAGACAATTGGCCCGACAGCCTTGTCTTGTTATTTTAAGGTTTCCCTTTCCATTTAAAGCCCCTCTTAAATGCCAAAAGAGAAGTTTCCTTTTTTCTAGGAACAGGTTGGACTGATGGTTGTGGAAACACAATAACGATTAAGCTTTAAAAATAACAGGCAGCATGGTGTGTGGGATTTGTGGGGGGGATCAAAACCGGGAGCTGTCTCTGGGGCAAGTGGATGACTCAGTGCCAATAATAGCCTCGCAAAATGTCCTCGTTCAAAGACTAAGCTGGTCAAGGACAAAACCAGGGTGCTGGACCCAGTGATAATGTGATGGACTAATCTGGGGACCATAAAGAACATATGTATCCTATAGAATTCATTTGTAGACATGTGTTCATCACATTCATTTATGCATTGTCTTCCACTATGGGTCTTGATAGGGGAAGCACAATGGTTTAGTCGTTAGCACCTCCGCCTCTAAGCACTGGCAATCCAGGTTCGAATCCCCATCTGGGTGGGTGCGGATGGTGGGGGTGATGGATCGTGATGATGAAATGGATGGAATACAAGCTAGAACCCCTCCAAGCTTTTATTTGGGCTGTGTGTAAAATTTTATCTATGGGGAAGGAAAGAGCAGTCCCTAAACTGTTGCCACAAAGCTGGAATGACATAACTATCTTGATGTAAGTGGTGAGATTAACTTTATTATTGTTACCTGAGGGAGCCATATTCTTTTTGTTTTCTCACTTAGAGACTACAGAATGGCATGCTCATCCATTGAGGTTCTTCCTTTTAAAGATCAGGAGCTCCCAGCTCACATGCTGTTCCAGCTGAACTGCCTCAGACAGGATTGCATCTTTACCGATGTGCTCCTCTGCACAGAAGACCAGGAGATCCCCTGCCACAGGAACGTCCTTGTCTCCAGCAGCCCCTACTTCCGTGCCATGTTTTGCAGCAACTTCCGGGAGAGCAACCAGACCAGAGTGGACCTGAAGGGCATCAGCATGGAGATCTTGGGCGGCATCGTCGACTACATCTACACGGGAACCATAACCATCAGCATGGACATTGTGCTGCCTCTGATGCAAGCTGCCTCAATGCTGCAGTACCCAAGGCTGTTCGAGGCCTGTTCAGCCTTCCTGCAGGACCAGCTGAGTCCGGACAACTGCCTGAGCATGATCCGCCTCTCTGAGATCCTGCACTGTGACAGTCTGAGAGAGCGAGCAAAGGAAATGGCGGTCCGCTGCTTCTCAGACGTGGCCGCGTCAGAAGACTTCTGTGAGCTTTCGCTGCCTGAACTTATGTGCTACCTGGAGGACGACAGACTCTGTGCTGAGGAGGAGCAGGTGTTTGAAACGCTTCTGGCCTGGATCCACCATGATCCTTTCTCCAGAGGCGGGGCTATTCATGACCTCTTTAAGAAGGTGCGTCTGCGTTATATCCATCCCACTTATCTATTCCAGTTTATAGCCAACGACCCTCTCGTCCAGTCCTCTACACTCTGCACCGAGATTATCGAATCTGTGCGGAGACTTATGTTCTCAGTTAGCGCCAAATGCACACGGGAATTAAAGCCTCTCTGGACCACGCCACGCCGATATACCTGCCGAGAAACTTTAGTGGTGGTGGGGGGTCGCAAGAACAACGAGCAGACGTCTCGAGAGGCGTTGCTATACGACGAGCGCATTCAGCGCTGGCAGTGGCTGGCTAAACTGCCACTGCGCTTGTACAAGGCAGCATATGTTTGTATCCACAGCATTCTGTATGTTGTTGGAGGCCTCAGTCTCAGTCTGTCCTCAGGGGACAGTGCAGTCAGTTCGACAGTCTACACCCTTTCACTTAAGACCAACCAGTGGAGGACAGCTGAGCCCATGCTCGAGCCACGTTATGCCCATCAGAGTGTATCCTATCTCCACTTCATCTTCGCTCTGGGAGGCATAGGGGCTGACAAGCAGATCTCCAACACTGTAGAGCGCTACAACAGCATGTTCAACCAGTGGGAGCCCATGGCCCCGATGCCGACTGCCACTCTGCATCCTGCTGTGGCAGCCAACGACCAGAGGATTTATGTTTTTGGGGGGGAAGACTCCATGCAGAATCCACTGAGATTAATCCAGGTCAGTGAGATGGACTAATTTAGGGTCGGTCTATGTAAATCCTAGTTTTGTACCTGCTAATAAGTTTCTCATTATTATAAATGTGGATTGCGGTCGGTCGGTCTGTCTGTCTGTTTCTGCCTCGGTCACTGTTTTCGCACAGGCGCACTACAGCCCTTGCCGCAACCTCCCTCCGCCGCCCACAAACTCCCGCTGAACAGTTGCACCAAACAGACACTTCAGAAGTTTCTCATGGATGCTGTTTGGCACAACTTGTTGGTTGTGCGAGCAAACGCAATTTCTTATTGTTGGGAATATTTGGTGGGGGGGCATTAATGTAGTGCTTTGGAACAAGAGTGTTTGTGCAAGTACTGTGCATTTATGTAAGTGTACACAGTAGAGTTTGGGGGTGCACAGTGCAGTATATTGAATGGGTTTGGTGCAGCGGTGTTGTGCTAGGAAATGAGTGCAGAGAGTGAAGTGATGTGGCAGAAGGAGTGAGTGCGTCTGCGCGATAAATGAGAAAGCCAGAAGCAGATAATAAATGTTGGCCTCATATGAGAAACAAATACATCTTTTCTATTTCATGTTAAATTATTCTTTCCTCACATTATAACCTTTTCAAACACATTGTCACACATAATACATTTTTAACAAGATATCTCTACATTACTTTGAAGACACCCCCGGGTCCAAGCTGGGTATTTGTTCTAGTTGCCTTGGTAGTTCCTGTTCTTAAATCTGTTGTTTGTCCAACCGTGACTTTATGGACAGCAAAACACACCTTTGAGCACTTCACATTCATATCAATGTGTAAGATTCATTATTTTAAATCATGTACCATAAATAGAAATACAGAGTAATATAAACAGCGAGCCAATTCCTGGTAAGTGAAAAGATAACAGGAAAGCGGCATTGTTAATGTAGCATACATGTCGTGCCCAACAACTCTTTTCGGTGATTTATTCAGAATAATGCACACCCTCTCATGCCTTATTGCTGTATCATACCATTTCTATGTCCTCATCAGGTGTATCACATCTCCCGAAACCAGTGGTCCAGACTGGAGACAAGGACAGTGAAGAATGTCTGTGCACCTGCCGCTGTTATAGAGGACAAGATCTACATAGTTGGAGGTCGGCTACATGACATAACTTTAGCATGTAGTTATTTTTTTTGTCATTTGTTTTTAAAAACATATAAATATAACAATAAAAGGTTGAAATAAAAAAACGGTTAGAAAAACAGTACCAGTAAATAAAGTCATAAAATTGTCTCTTAAACTCAAATAAATTCCCCTTCCAGGGAAGAATGTTTCAGGTGCCAATCCATCACTGGGCACACACTCAGTCACAAAGATTCACACACTATATATAGGGGCAATTTAGAGCATTCAATTTACATTGAATCCATGTCTTTGGACTGTGGGAGGAAACCTGAGAACCTGGAGGAAACCAACATGGACACAGGAAGAACAATGAAACTCCACCCAGATTGGGATTCCCAGCTCTGAGAGGCAGACATGCTAACAATTAGTTTACTCTGCCACACAGAAAAGTTTGTGTGTGTGTGTGTTGGGGGGGATGAACTAAATTAATCACTTAAAGGTACCCTAAATTAAGTACTCATCATTATGAAGGATGCCCCTTAAAATAAACCTGCTAAACAACTCAAAATACTAATTTCAGACTTTTACTGTGTTGTAAACTGAAGGTTATACGAGAAGAGTGATTGCCTACGACACCAAAGCCAACAAGTTCATCAAATGTGAGAACATGATGGAAAGAAGGATGCATCACTCCGCCACCGTCATCAACAACAAGCTGTATGTAACCGGTGGCCGCTTCCTGAACAACCATGACGCCATCGAGGACTCAGACTGCTTCGAGTGCTATGACCCAAAAGCTGATGTTTGGACTTCCAGAGGTTCTTTACCATACAAACTATTTGATCACGGCTCTCTAGCACTGGTCTGCGTTTCCAATCGACCCAATCCACCATGACTGGATAGGACCGAGGAACTGCTGGGGCATCTATATACCGACCTTGTCCAAGGAAATTCTTCTGGCGCAGGCAGGGAAAGCTTGAGGGATGTCTCTGGCACCCCATTAGCTGTGGTTCTTCGATAGAAGGATAGATGGATTTACCGATGGCCACCAGGAGCTTACACATGAACACACCATGCAGCTGTTCCTGCAGTACGTGAGACCCCACATGCTCACTTGAGAACCCCGTGCTCTCAGAAGCTTTCAACTACACATCGGAACATTCTATCGCTCGTATTTCGCACTGTCATTTCTCCACAGACTTAATGGAGACTCAGTAAAGGTTATTTGGCCACTTTATGAAGACACATTCCTTAGAGCTAAAGGGGAAGCTGTCAGCAAGAGCAAATGCTAAATGTGACAGTGTCATCTATCTGTTGAAAGACAAAGATAAACTGGACCACGGTCTTGTTGGGGCATAATGTGAATTTCGTAGTGCTGCCTTTTATGAAACACTGTTTACTGCATGCCAAGGTTTCAATTTACCTCAGAATGTTAAAGGACGTACGTAAAGAAAAAAAAAATATGAGAAAATGATCTCTATGGCTAATTTTAGCGGGAAAGTCTCTCTGTGTGTGTTCCCCTTACAAATCCACATTGTTGCTTTAATTATCACAACATTTGACTTACTCTTCGGAACACTTCAGAGGTTAATATACTCTTTACAGACCAGATGTCTCACAACCTCGACGTGGTTCGAGAAACAACCCCAGTTGTTGGTTGCAAGGGAAGGTTAGCGTCAGGGAAACTTGTATTTGAGAGATATGGAAGTTATTTTGTTTATTGTTTTAATTTCTTTTTCTCCAAGTTGCTTAATATAAGATTTACCAAAAAGCAACCAATTACTTGCAAAGTAACGTTTACACCATTTGCACAAAACGTTGTCACAAGCCTGAGCCTGAGTGTACAATAATTGCTTTAACATTATGACTAGATGTTCTACAGTGCATTTGAGTGTCTATGATTTTTTTTTTTTTTACAATTATGAGATTCAGTTTATGGGGCTGTCGGTGGTGTATAGGTTAAAACGTTTGTGTCTCAGCACTGGGAATCCAGGTTTGAATCCTGATCTGGGTGGGTTTTTCAGAGTTCTCTGGTTACCTTTCAAAGATCAAAAAACATGGCTTTAAGTAGTCTCCAAATAGCTGCTCTTCATTCATTATCTTCCATTTAATTCTCTACTTGGGTTTCCCATGGCCATTCAGGGGTGAACGTTTCAGGCATTAGGCAGAAACACCCAGGACGGGGTGCCAATCTATCGCTAGGCACACAGGCACAGACTATATGGGGCAATTTAGAGCAGTCATTTTACCTTAAATCCATGTTTATGGATTGTGGTAGGAAACCAGAGAACCTGAAGAAAACCCTCGCAGACATGGGTCGAACATGGGAACTCCACCCAAATTGGGATTCAAACCCGGCTCCTCAGCGCTGGGAGGCGGACATGCTGACCACTAAGCCACGGTGCTGTTTGAAAAAATAAAGGAAAAAAAGAACATAAAAATGAACAAAATGTAAATGTACAATGATTATCTCATGGAGGCCTGGATTTGGAATCATACTCAAAATCAAAGTGGAAAACCAAATGACAGGCTGATCCAACTTCAGTGGAAATTCCTCAAGTCAAGTTAAAATGAGGCTCAGAAGTGTGTATGGCCTCCAAGTGACTGTATGACCTCCCTACAACACCTTGGCATGCTCCTGATGAGGCGGCGGATGTTCTCTCCTACAGCCCCCTCCATGTCTCCTTGCTAAGTGCCTCTCATTTCTACCTGTTGTCTGTTCCATTCACACAACAGCAAGTGAAACTGATTCACAATCAGTGTTGCTTCCTAACTGGAGAGGTTGGTTTCACGTAAATGTGGTTTACTTGGAGTTACATTGTGTTGTTTAGGTGTTCACTTTATTCTTTCGAGCAGTGTAGTATGTCTCTGAGTGTCTGCCCAGCATTTGTTTGTCACCCTGCCCTGGGTGTGTCCACTTAATGCCCAAAACGTTCTCCCCAGAATGGCCAAAGAGAACACCACTATATCCATATAACACCCATATATAGGATTAAATGGAAGATAATGAATGACATGAGATCCCGTTTATGAGATTTCAGAGTGACTGATTATTCCCAGTGAATTAAAATGTTTAGGATTCTACTGTAGGGAGGCACAGTGGTGTAGTGGCTTGCACATTTGCCTCTTAATGCTAAGGATGCAGGTTTGAATCTCGATCTGGGTGGAGTTTTCATGTTCCCTCTGTGTTTGCATGGGCAATCTTTGGGTTCTGTGTTTCTCCTTACAGTCCAAATACATTCGAGGTAAATTGGTTGATCTAAACCCCCCATAGTGTGTGTGTGTGTGTGTGCCCAGCGATAGATTGGCACTTTGTTCTGGGTGTGTCTACACCACGCCTGTACGGTTCTTTCCTGGATGGACATAGGAAATCCCCAATATAGAATTAAGCAGAGGATAATGAATGGATAGATGACTGTACTGAAAACTTTACACTTGTTTTATATTTGTATAATACTGAATTCATGTTTCCAATAGTATATGTTCTCCCCATGTCTGTGTGGGTTTCCTCCAGGTTCTTCGGTTTCAACCCACATTCCAAAAACATGAAGGTAAATTGAATGCTCTAAATTGCCTTGTATAGTGTGTGAATTTGTGAGTGAAAGTGTACCCAGTGATGGATTGGCGCCCTGT